>BQNB010174395.1:0-13264 GCA_026074375.1 Tanacetum coccineum
GGTAGTACCACTACTCATGCTGATAACTCTCTTCCTGAATATGATTAGTTTCCTTTTGAGATTGAGCCCGATCAAGGAGGGTTGACTAGCGTTTTTATTTCTGATAATTCAAATGACCCTCTTTTGGAATTTCTTGAGTTTGAATCATTTCATTTTGATCTTTATGATGATCCGTTATTTCCTCGTCCTCCTCCGGAACCACCGGATGTTGAGATTAGCTTGATTTTTAAGCCCGATGCACCCATAATAAACAATTTTGATGAGCTTAATGAAGATGAATGTTTTGACCTAGGGGGAGGTAAGATTGATGTTTCTCAAAATGTTGAAGATGACAATTCCTTCATATTTGTCATTCGGACTTTTCTCCCGTATCTCACCTACCCTGTGAATTCTCCTTTACTTCTTTCCACCGGGAGTGAAGACGCCATTTTTGACCCCGTCATCTCCACTTAGAGCCAGTGGCATCTCATCGGGATGGAACTTTCATGTGTCTTAATGTTTATCCAAACATTAATGAAAGCCCGATTGAGATTTTCTTTTCCATTTTTCTTCCCCATGGACAACTTAATTCGGGGTCGAGTCAAGCTCGTGACTCGGTTAACAAAAACAAGCATTTCTATCTTATTATCTATTTTCTAACAATTAATGTGAGGGGGCTCGCCTCTATCTCGTGTTTCGTGTTTTGTGATTTTTATTGTCCAGGATTGCCCGGATTTTGAAGCCTCTCGTGTTCATGGTTTTATCCATTCATACATTCGAGCTTCATATCCTCAGCTTCATTTAGGGAATCCGATATCCTAAAATCTTAACGACTAACGTTTATCTTTAGCATAATTTATAAATGGCTTTAGATTTACGTAGAGACCCCTTTATATCAAGAATATGCATTGGAATTAGTATGAGGGAATCTCACATTGAGAACAATGTGTAGTTTTAGTATGGAGGGAATCTATCGATTTGATTGTGCCTGCAGCCATTGTTTTTATGTAATCCTGTTTTTACCATCAAAATTTCAAAAAAATGGAATAATTTAAAAATTTTCAAAAATAAAATAAGTGTTTTGTCATAATTTTGACTTTCCTACTAGGTAGAATAAGAATAAATTTTAACTCGATCGAGCGTGTTGAGCTCTAGCTTGTTCCTTAACTTTTAGGCTAAGCGTTCGCGGAAATTCGCGAAGAACGAAAAGTGATAGAGTTAAGTATGAGTTGGATGCTAAACAAGGATTAGTTGGAAATCTTAAAGAGCTCATGTATGTAATTTGTGGATTTTTCTCCCATAAGCTCCTAACCAGATTAATAATACGTGCTGTTTTTGGAGATTAAACTTAAATCAACAATTTTTATGTAGTTAATAGCTCCATGACGTTAAACGTAGAAAATAGTTTGGTTTCTTTTCAAGCCATAAAGTTTAATTGTGGCTTTTTCCTCCATTAGCTTGTTTCACCTTTAATATATAATTGGTTTTTATGAAATAAGTTGTGCGTTTTTTGTTAATAATTAGTAAATATAAATTTTCTGTTAGTTCCTTTGTGATTAGGAATGAGTACAACGATCAGGAATAAACTTAATTTGGCATACTATTTGTATCACATTAATAACTATTTGCATATTCGCTTAAAGAGCCTTAGTGTAATATGGGAATAGCGTAGAAATCAATAATAATCCAAGACTGATAAAAGTTTGCTGCATCTTGCCGGCTCACAACCGATGATACAACCTTCTAAAAGGTCGAGGAAGTTACCGAGGTCGAAATTATGTTTGCTAACATTTGTCGGAGGCGTGGCCGATGTTGTAGCCTTCTAAAGGACTAAGGTTTAATAATGTTGCTTAATTTTTTTGTCTTATTTTGTACCTTAAAGAGCCTAAGGGTATATGGTGCAAATAAGATTGGTCCATTCATGTCTTAAAGAGCCTTCGGGTATATGACATTAATGTGCCTGCATAAAGTAGTCCAAATGAAAAGCCAAATTTTGTTGCCTCGATGTCAACTTAATCCTGATGACATTTGATCTTTTTTGAAGAGGGCCATGAGCTAATTATTGCGTTCTTAACCGTTACGCTTTATTTTTGGAATTAATAAGTATCGAAATAAAAGTCTTAAAGAGCCTTCGGGTATATGACTTAAATAAAATCTTGAGATACAAAATTAGGAAATAAGGGAGGAAAAGTAAGTACACAATTAGTATTTATGAGTAGTGTTAGTATCATGACTTGTATTTGACAATGATCTTGTTTTTAAGCTTAGTATGGAAAAGTGAAAGTTGGGAACGATGAATTTATTTTGCTTGTTCCATGATCCTAAGTATTATAAAAAAATAATAATAATAATTAAAAAAAATGTTATGAAGTGTTGAGTATAGAAAGTAATGAAAAAGTAAAAAAAAAATTGAAAAATGGGGAGTTTCTTAACTATTAATTTCTTAAATTCCTTTAGATGTAAGCACTTTACTACTTTTTTTAAGTGTGATTAAGTGTAGAGGGATTGAAATTTTTAGTTTTTTAAAGCCAGTATTTATTACATTGCGTGAGGACACGGCAATACTTTAGTATGGGGGAATTTGATATTCGTTATTTTATACATATCTTTTACCTTGAAAAACAACCCCAATAGACCAAAAACATAATTAAAATGGCAAATATATGTTGTTTTTGTGTTTGTGTATGTGCAGGTACGGATATCAAGAAAAGGACAAAAATAAAGACAAAACCAGACAAAATCGAGCACGAGATTGAAAAGAGCGCGAGAAATCAAGTCCAACGGTGCCCTCGAATTTTAATGGCCACCCCTTAACCGCCCCTTTACGTTGGACTAACCCATACTTATTATAAGCCCAACAACTACAAGTGCCATTTAATTTGGTGTTGCGTCCCATACATGGCCCATGACAAAGCCCAAATGGAGTGCTTATACTTTTGAAAGTAAATTTGCAATGTGAATATGAAAAAAAGAAGAAACGAGTGAATTGCACTTTCCGAAATTAAATCAAATCAGGCGAGTGGAGCACCACTCTCACCTCACTATCTCATCTCTTTGTCTAATTAAAATACTATACGTGGCAAACAATGTGTTAAATTCTCAAACTCTCAATTCCAATTTGCAAAAAGTGATCCAACGGTCACAATACAGTGCGTTTGATTGAAGACAAAAAGAATGACATGTGTCGCTCTACCAACGGGCGGATCTCAATCCGAGCCCCCATTTTCCTTATATTTGATTGGTGCATGTGTATAAAGAAGGATTGGGAACCAATATTACATTTTCTACCCTCCTCACCCTTTATAAATTCATACGCTCCCCTCACTTTTTGGCAGTTTTTTCCTTTATTTTTTCTTAGTTTAGTTTAGGAATTTTTGAGCTTATTTCATAAATGTAATTGCTTATTTCCATTTTTCTGCTTATTGTACTCAACTCTTGTCTCAAGCTTTTTAATATAATGTAATAAATTTGGATCTCGTTTCACTCCTTTGTTAGCTTAATCTTTCGTTAATAATTGTTTTTGTGAGCTTATTCTATAAGCTAAAATTGCGGGCTTATTATCTCGTCTTATTATTTTCAAAAGATTTTAAAAACTTAAAAAAATGACTCCTAAAAGCTCTTGAGTTCATTCGATTCACTTTTAAAAAAAAAATTTTTAACACTTTTTGAATAATAAAATGTAATAAGCTCAAAAATAGCTTATGTTTAGTGCTTATTTCGTTTTTAAATTTGGGTTTAATAGAACAAATTTACTTAAGAATCTCGTTCAGCTTATGTGGCTTTTATTTAGTATCACTTATTTTGTGAATTAAATTGAACTTATTCAAGTCGAAAGGATTGTGTAATTTAGTTTGCACATACTTTAAGTTGAAGTGTAGTCAGGTATTTTGTGAGAAATAGATTATTAGTGAAAAATTTATTTACTTGTTTTTAGTTATAATTTTGATCTCTATAGGTTAATAATCGATTTTGATCATTAAGTTTTCACTAGCGTAATATTTAAATAAGAGTTGTAAATCGTTGCTTGCTCTAGAGTTTCAAATTAAATTTTTTGTTTATTGAGTTCTATTTTTAACATTTTAAAGTTGTAGTATTAGGTTGTAAAACTGTGAAAAATTGTCTTAATTCTCGAACTCAAATCTAGTTCCTTTACCATCTGAATTGGCAGCTATTTACCAGGGCCACGTTGGTTTTGTTTGTAGAATTTTTATATGAGGCCCACGTTTGGTTTGTGAATTTATTTGGGCCGATGGGATATGTTAGGAAAGATTGGGCTACAGTTGGACTGAAGAATGTCTTTAGAGCCAATTGGTTAATGTAATTTGAATTTGCATTTGTAATAGTTACTGTTAGAATCTTAACTGTTTTATTTTTTTCTTGACTTTGGTACCGGTCTACTCATGAGGCGTGGAGCTTAAGAGTTTATTTAGCTAGACCGACTTTTATTAGTTGTTTTAGTTAAATAAATCGGGTGGATTCGTTTATTTGCTGAGTCTCCAAATTGGTTCTACTTCTCTCCTTTTTCAATAAATTAGTGAAAGTTTTTATTTATCATTTTATAATATGAGTGCTTTGATTTTGCCAGTGCTAGTGTAGATTTTCTTTTTAAATGCTATTGTTTAAATATCATATGATAGTGAGTAGACTTTATGTAGTGCTTGTTAAGTGATTAGTGATTTGGAATTTAGGTACGGGTTTAAAAAGATTTAAAAAATATTTAGTCATAAGTATTGTCTTTTCGATTTACATTCCGTCATTTATTTTTAATGCAATTTAATTTCTTGTCATTTATTTTTAAGCATTTCATTTTACTTGTCATTTTAATTCGTTAAACCTAAGCCCGCACTTAATGAACATTTTCACGTCACCTAGCAAGCATTTTAGTTATTTATATTTTTAGATCATTTTTAGTATAATCTTGTAGTTTTAAATATTAGTTTAATTTTTAGTAAAAAAAATTAGTTTTTTTAAAACCAAAAGTTTAGCTTCCCTTTTATAGGCTTTTCCTTCAGAGACTTAGTGAAGAACCAAAAATCAAAAACTTTTATGCTATTCAAGCTCGATTTACAACTTGAACGTAGATTTCCATTCATCTCTCGCCGAGGAAACCACCCGGAAGGTTTTTGAGATATCACTTTGGTTAAAAGTGAATTTCTTGAACTAGACGGTAATATTATACTATACTATTTTTGGCTTATCCTTATTATTACGTATTAATATATTATATATATTTTTATGTATTGATTTGGACGGGATCATGTTCTCTCTGAGGTACCTCATTCTGAAAACACTAATAATGATATGCTAAATGAAAGTGCGCAAGAGATTACATATTTCATGAACAAGACATATTCTTGTGAATTATCCAGAGAATGAGATAACCTGATAGTAATATCATTCCTTACTCTTGAGTATCTGCTTGAAACACAAAATGCAGCTGTTCAGGGTATAAATTCTTCTGCACAACAAGATGCCATGATATTATCTATGTTTGAACAACTGTCAAATCAAGTAACTAATTGTAACAAGGTCAATAAGGACCATTTAATTGCCAATGAATCCTTATCTAGTGAGCTTGAAAGATATAAAGAACGGTAAATTCAGAAGACAAACAAAATGTGGATTTAGGTACTAGAGAAAAGCTTATAATAGATGATATAATTCGGGATAAACATGCACAGTTTGTGTATTTTGAAAAGGAAATTAACTCTCTTAAACAAACTCTTTTTGAACAATTAAAGGAAAAGGAATCGTTAACTACAACACTTAATGTTTTCAAAAACGAATCCAAAGAAAAAGAAGTTAAGAATATTGATAAAAAATTGATTTGGGAAAGAAAGTTAAAGAACATGAAAATATTATTTATAAAATGGGACAATCCGCGCAAACTGTGCATATGCTAACAAAACGACAAGTTTTCTATGATAACAACCTTAAACAAGCTCTTGGTTTTCAAAATCATTTTCTTATTCTTAAGAAAGCTTAGTAGATTAGGCCAATGCTTTATGATGGTAATGTTATTGCTAAGGAAACCAATGTAATTTCAATTGCTGATTCTGAAGAGAGTTTGATGCTTGAGGATGAGAGTCGATCCAAAATGCTTTTAAAACAAAGTGTTCCAATGGTTTTAGAAAAGAAAGTTAACATTAAACCAGTTAATTATGCTATCTTAAATCAAATTTCTAAAGATTTTGGAAAACATTTTGTTCCACAACAAGAATTGTTTGCTAAATAAGCTTTCCGTTTTTAGATTTCAAACCCTTCCACTGATTCTTCTGATGCATCACCTGTCAAGTGGATGTTCCTAGTGAACTACCTAAGGTAAGTTTGGTGAATGAAAGCCTTAAAAAATTTAAGTTGAGCTTATCAAACAACACAACATGGTTGAAAAAGATGAGTATAATAAACTTTCAAAAAGCTATTCTAAACTTGAATAGCACTGCATTTCACTTGAACTTGCAATGCAACTCAATAAAGAAATTTTTCAAAAGCATAACACATCTTTAAACCAAACTGAACTTACATTTGATCAATTGTTTGAAGTAAACAATTTGAAAGCTAGCTACAAGTAAAAGACACGACAATCAAGAAGTTGAAGGCACACATTAAGTGTGTCGGAAACTTCTACCAGTGAAAGCGTGAAAAAGGACATAGATGAGATTAAGACCATCAATATTGAACTGGAACATAGGGTGTCAAAACTAATTGCTGAAAATGAGCATTTGAAACAGACTTATAAACAACTTTATGACTCAATTAAACCAACACGTGTTCGTGCTAAAGAACATAGTGAAGCTTTAATTGATCAATTAAACAAAAAGTCTGTTGAAAATTCTGATTTAAATGCCTAACTTTAGGAAAAGGTTTTTGTCATAACAGCATTAAAAAATGATCTTAGGAAACTAAAAGGGAAAGGTGTTGTCGATTGTGCTGCTCAAATACCAATAGCTACCACTATTGTTCCAGGCATGTTCAAGCTAGACTTGGATCCTTTAGCTCTAGATATTGCAAAAATAGATGCTCACATAGACACTCTAAGCACTCAGGAACAAGCTGATATACTTCGGGAAAGTCAAACAAGCTAAAGCAAAACAACCTTTAGATAATGCGATATACTTTGCATGTAAGCATGCCAAAAAAATTCAAGAGTTACTTGTTTATGTTCGAGACACATGCCCTAATGCCTATAAACCTAGTGAAAAATTAATTGCTGTCACACCAATGAACAAAGTCAAGAAAGTCAGGTTTTTTAAACCTCTTACATCCTCAAACAACATTAAACATGTAGAGTCATCTAAAACATCAGATTCTAACAAACCTGTGTTGTCTTCTACAGGAGTGAAGTGTTCTACTAGTACTTGCAGATCACAGCCTACAGGCAATAAAAAGAATGATAGGATCTCGCAACCCTCAAGTAGTAACATCAAGAAAAAAAGTAGAAGCCTAACCTAGGAAAGTTAATAAAAAGAATCATGTTATTGAAACTATTTGTGATGCAAATGTTAAGCATACTATGTTGAATGTGAATTCTCAATTAATTTGTGTTACATGTAAGCAATATATGTTTGATGCTAATCATGATGTGTGTTTCCTTGATGTTTTGTGAATAACATGAATATGTGTGCTAAATCTAAGTCTAACAAGAAAAGTCAACTGCATAATATTTGAAAACCTACGGGTAAAATATTCACTGAAGTAGGACTTAAGTGGAAACCAACAGGAAGAACTTTCACTTTAGTTGGTAATTCGTGCCCTTTAACTAGGATCACTTCCACTAAAGTAGTACCTCATACGGAAACCACTCCTCACTCAGCAGAAACGCCAAAACCAGAGCTTAAAATCTATAGCTGGGGACCTAAAGAAGTAAAAAATGTAGGTTTAAGTAAAAAGGCTAAGATTGTAGAATCTAAAGTTGCTAGCAACTCAGAACCCAATCATTCTTGGGGATCTAATGCTACAGATGTTCCATCTTCTTTTTCTCTTATTAATGACAGGTTGTCCAGATTGTTCTCTGGTATTTGGACTTCGGATGTTCAAAACATATGACAAGAGATCGCTCTCAACTCACCAATTTCGTTCATAAGTTTCTCGGTACGGTCAAGTTCGGTAATGACCAGATTTTAAAGATTATGGGATATGGTGATTATCAGAGAGGGAATGTTACAATTTTAATGGTTTATTATGTGGAAGGACTCGGACACAATCTATTCTTAGTTGGTCAATTCTGCGACTCAGATCTTGAAGCAGCTTTTAGAAAACACACATGTTTTGTTCGTAATCTAGAAGGTGTTGATTTACTCTTAGGATCTCAGGAAACTAACCTTTATACATTGTCAATTGGGGATATGATCGAGTCTTCTCCAATATGCTCTTATCCAAAGCCTCAAAGACCAAATCGTGGTTATGGCACAAACGATTGTCACATTTGAACTTTGGTGCTATTAATCATTTGGCAAGACATGGTCTTGTACGAGGTCTTCCTAAATTAAAATTTGAAAAAGATCATCTGTGTTCGGCATGTGCCATGGGGAAAAGCAAGAAACAATCACTTAAACCTAAATTTGAAGACATCAATTAGGAAAAACTATATCTTCTGCACATGGATCTTTGCGGGCCTATGCGCCTTGCAAGTGTAAATGGGAAAAAGTACATCCTCGTCATTGTAGATGATTACTCTTAGTTCACATGGGTAAAGTTTCTAGCATCAAAGGATGAAGCTCTTGATTTTATAATTAAGTTTTTGAAAATGATACAAGTTAGATTGAATGCAACTGTCAGGAACATCCGTACAGATAATGGAACTGAGTTTGTCAATCAAACTCTGCATAGCTATTATGAGAGTGTCGGTATCTCTCAGAAATATTAGTTGCAAGAACTCCACATTAAAATGGTGTCGTTAAAAGGCGAAATCGTACTCTTGTTGAAGCCGCTCAAACAATGTTAATCTACGCAAAAGCTCCGTTATTTCTATGGGCCGAGACAGTCGCTACCGTATGTTACACCTAAAACCGATCCATTATACGTCGCCGCCATGGAAAAACTCCTTATGAGCTCTTACATGACGGAAAACCCGATTTATCTTACCATTGTAATGTCTTGGTCACTTTGTTGTCCACAATGATAGTGAGAATTGGCAAACATTAAGCTAAAGCTTATATTCCATTTTCATTTGTTATGCACCCAAGAAGAAAGCTTACCGTATTTACAACTGACGTACCTGAAAAATCATTGAAACTATCCATGTCGATTTTGATGAGCTGACGGCTATGGCTTCTGAACAAAGCAATTTAGAACCTGCGCTTCATGAAATGATTCTTGTAACACCCAATTCAAGACTCGTTCCAAACCTCCTCCTCCAGAACCGTTTTTACCACCATCAAGGCATGAATGAGATCTTATGTTTTAGCTAGTGTTTGATGCGTTCTTCTCTCCTTCAGCTAGTGTTGTCTCTCTAGTTCTTGAAGTTCCAGCTCTTGTTGAGTCAACTGGTTTACCTTCCTCAACATCAATTGATCAAGATGCACCTTCACCAAGTACTTCTCAATCCACATAACAATCACAATCCCATGTAATCCCTCTACGTGCTGAAGAAGAGTCACATGATCTTGAGGTTGCACATATGAGTAACAATACTTATTTTGGCATTTCAATTCTAGAAACTGTTTCTGAAGAATCCTCATCATCGGATGTTATTCCTACTACTATGCACTCAGACATTCCAATCTCAGAACACCCCAAGAAATGGACAAAAGATCATCTGTTACAGAATATAATTGGTGAACTCTCCAGACCTGTTTCCACAAGACTCCAACTACATGAACAAGCCCTGTTCTGCTACTATGATGCCTTCCTAACTTCAGTTGAACCAAAGACGTACAAAGATGCATTAACTCAATCATGCTGGATTGGAGGCAATGCAAGAAGAGCTAATGAATTTGAACGTCTTGAAGTCTAGGAACTTGTTCCTCCTCCAGATAAAGTGATGGTTATCACCTTAAAATGGATTTATAAGGTAAATTGGATGTAATTGGAGATCTTGAAAAACAAGGCTAGAGGTACTATAAATAAATTATAAATCACCAAACTATAAGTTTATCATTTCTTACTTACATAAATTAGGACGCTTCTTTATGTATGTAATGAATTATAAATGAGTGGGCTTAATTGTATTCGATATGACATGAGTATGAACTCGAACCCGATAATTACCGGAATACGTTAAAAAGATCTAGAAACACAATAGTGTCTTACCACTCCACAAAAAACTCTGAATGGCTCACTTGAACTAACCTTTCATTCTTAAGTTATTAGTTTGGGGGGGGGGGGGGGGGGGGGGGGGGGGGGGGGGGGGTCTTTGGCGCGCCATTACAAATCTTGCGATCATGAATTGGTTGTGAGGGTAATGAGTACAATATTCCTGTTTCCCCACCACCCTGTCACCTATCACATAAGCTCTCTCCCGCGAGCTCCTCCCATTTGTTGAACTTTATTCTGGGGATATTGTTTCTCGAAATGTCCTCACTCTCCACATCCCATCATCGTTTATTATAGTTATTGTTGCTATGTTTGCTGTTGTTGGGTCCTTGAGCAGTCCCAGCTCATACAACTTTATCCACTAGGTAATGCAACCCCCTTAAACAAGATAACCCTCTGTCGATATAGGTATCGTTGATTTATTCATTACAGACAAATAGTACACCAATTTATGTCATGATACATCCTAGTACTGCCCAAGTAAATTGAATACTTACATCCATTAGTCTCGTCCGATTTTAATCATTAAGCATTACAGATATCAGAAACTAGACTCTGCCCTTAAACATTTAAAACTTTATATAGACATACCCACGCGACTACACTTTCTCCTTTGATGTTTTCACTATTAAGAGACTTTCTTTATAACGCGTTTATATCAATCATAAAACTTGTAATGATATTTTTCTAAAGTACATATTGTGATAGGTTAAATATCCTGGTCAAACCTAGCCAAAATTTATGAAGTGTCGAAACATCAAATTTTGCTCAATATAGTTTCATGTTCAAAACTGGCTTCTTAAATCTTTTTCTTGGTCACACCATCGGTTAACACAAATCGAATCCTGGGAAGGGATTCCTTTAAAGGGTAGGTACTGTAATAACCAGCAATTTTCGAAACTTTAAATGACTATTTTACCCTTTGACTTTTTGGGTCTGACTTGACTTTTTGACTTTTGACCTTTTATTGTCGCATAAAAACGATTACCGCGTAACCGGTAATTTTTCTGAACATATTTAAATAATAAATCATATTTATTATTACATATCTCTCATTTACAAATTCATTTTTCAAACTTATTTGACTTGAAAACGAGAAGATATCTCGCAAATTGTGAAAAATAGTACAAAACGCGTACCGACATGATAATAATTAAATTATATTTAATTATCAAAATTTATTTAATACTAATATTTAATAAATTATTTAACATTTTATTTAAAAAACGTTTGTTAAAAACGCGAATATACAAATTAAAGTTTCATTTTAGGGACAAAGCTTGCCCGTGATACCCGATGACTACACAAATAAATAATATACATTTTAAATAAAAGTTTACATCAAACAAGCACTATATTTTTTTACGAAAGAAATAATCAACTTTTTATATTTTATTTTTATTAGTTACGTAAAACGTTTACGTTTCACAATAAAATACGTTTATGCATACACGAAAGCACCAATACTTATCTATACTCAAACAAATACCCACAATTATACCCAATACCTAAAATTTAAATATTTCCCTCCCTATTATACTCATATAAGCCAACCATAGTAAATTTTACACAAATAATACACTAGTCTTACTAATTATTCATTAGATATTATTTTCACCAACTAAGTCTTTCTTTTCTCCTAACTTACTTACACACTTAATCCTACCATTCTTTCTCTTACAATCCCACGTCTCCCACCTTGCATTTTTTATTGAATTTGTTTTGTTGTCTCTTGATATTCGTCGAAAGTATCGCGACGAGTATTTTTTTTATCTTTTTATAAAGGGGCACTTCTATATACTTTCGACGACTTTTTTTTCGATTTTTTTTTCAGTAACGTCTGAAAAAATCACACGTGATTTAATGAAATCACATGTGATTTGTATCACAAATCACATGCGATTTTTTCAGACGTGATTGAAAAAAAATCGGGAAAAAAGTTCGTCGAAAGTATCGCGACGAGTATTTTTTTTATCTTTCTATAGAGTGCACTTCTATATACTTTCGACGAACTTTTTTTCCGAATTTTTTTTTCACTCACGTCTGAAAAAATCACATGTGATTTGTATCAAAATCACATGTGATTTCGTAAAATCACATGTGATTTTTTCAGACGTGAATCAAAAAAATAATCGAAAAAAAAGTTCTTCGAAAGTATATAGAAGTGCCCCTCTATAGAAAGATGATTTAATTCTCGTCGCGATGGTATGTTTCGTTTTGCGTAACGATTAACGGTTTGTGAGATATTTAATTTTAAAAAAATAGGATGAAAGTGGGTTTTTTAATTAAATTAAAATAAAAATTAATTTAAACCATTAGATGGAAATAAAATGGATGGTTGAGATGAAGTGGATTGTTCTTTGATTAGATAGTGTTCTACATAGAACTTTTCTCTATGTTAATATTCATAAGAAACTCTGGTTTTTTCTACGTGTAGTTGGTCAGAAAAATGTATGCCTTCATATTACGATTGAACTTTTGTGTGCACCCATTATTTTAAAACCCAATTCCGGTTAAAAAAACAAGTTGCCCATGATTAAGTTATAGCGAAATAGAGGACAACATGCTTATTCAGAATCTAAACTTTTGAGACGTGTTTTCATACGAAGAAATGATCAAACAGCCAATAATCTATGGGAATTGGTCATTTTGTATCACATCAGACCTTTATTTCATCTCGATGTTATGTTAGGACTCGAAAACCCTTTTTCACGCCACACATCCTTATAGAGGACAATGTATTCATAAAAGGTTGGACTTATGGGCAAACCCTAACTCGTGATCCATTTTGGAGCCAATGTGACCCTTCTTTGATGATCGCACCTCATACAATGTTTGATTGTTCCTGCAAATCGGGGAAAGTTGTAATGAAGACAAGACCTCAATATTGTTGGGATTTTATAAACTAGTGACCAATTACTACACATCGGATAGATATAGTTTGATGTTTATGAATTAACAAGCAAATACACATAATTTACTAACCTTTAATCAATTGAATTACTAAGACGGTTGATACACTTCTTGATCT
>BQNB010174396.1:0-13264 GCA_026074375.1 Tanacetum coccineum
TCTTTGAGTTCTAGTATGGGGTTATAAGCCTTAAGACTAGGAAACATTGAGGACAATGTTTAGTTTTAGTATGTGGTAGTATATCTTCGATATGATCTTACCTACCTTTTGCTCGTTGTTCTCACGTACCCCGTTTTCCCACAAAATTTTTAAATTTTTTACATATTATTCAATATAAAAAAAATGATGAAAAATAGAAAATTGTTGATAAAAATAATAAGTGTTTTGACACGAATGTAGGCATTCCGTTGGTGAGAACAAAAGTAAATTTTAACCCGACCGGTTTTATATCTTAGCTTTTTCCTTAACGTGTATGAATTGAAATTTGCTAATCTTTTATACAAGGAGCTATAAAACGCAAGTCTAGCTTGAAAAAGTCAAGATTTTGCAAGTTCTCATAATTGATTTTAAATATGCAAAGTTTGATTTATTAGGCTAAGCATTCACTAGTTTCTTTCTTAAAAATTTTAAATTTTGAAGAACAAGAAATGATAGAGTAGAATATAAGTTTTGATGCTAAACATGGAATAGTTGAATTTCTTTAGAGCTCATAAGTGTTAATTGTGGCTTTTTCTCCCATTAGCATGTTCCACCTTTATAAATAATTGTTTAATAAATAGAGTTGTGCGGTTTTTTGGTTAATAATTAGTTCATAGAAGTTTTCTTTAGTTCCTTTGTAATTAAGATGAGTACACATCAGGAATACTTAACTTGGCATACTATATGTATCACATTAATAAATATTTTGCTTATCCCTTAAAGAGCCTTAGGGTATATGACATGAATGGTGCCTTGCTTAAGTAACCTAATAAAATCCAAATTTTGGTTGCATCGATGTGGACTTAATTTTAATAACATTTGATCTTTTGAAAAGGGCTAGGAACTAATTATTGCGTTTTAACCGTTACGCTTTATTTTTGAAATTAATAAGTATCAAAATAAAGTCTTAAAGAGCCTTCGGGTATATGACTTAAATAAAATCTTAAGATACAAAATTAGGAATAAAGGAGGAAAAGTAATACACAATTGGCTTTTATGAGTAGTGTTAGTATCATAACTTGTATTTTACAATGATCTTGTTTTTAAGCTTGGCTTGGAGGAGTGAAAGTCGGGGACGATAAATTTATCCATTTGGACACTTTTTGTGCTTTTTGTTCCGTGATCCTCAAAGTTATCAATGAATAATGAAAGCAATACATTATGTCACACATGAATAAGTTGTAAGTTGAAAATTAAGAAAATCATAAAAAATGGAAAAATATTTGAAAAATAGGAAAACGGGATATTTTAAAACTTGTGATTTCTTAACTTTCCCATAAAAGACTTTGCTACTTTTCAAATGATTAGTTTGGGGAGGTTTTGGAGTATTTGGTTTTAGAGCATATAACATTGCGTGAGGACACGACAATCACTTAGTTTGGGGAATTTTGATATGTGAGAAATCACATATCCGTTTTATACCAAAAATGACCCTAAAAAGATAAAATAATGCATATTATGCTTGTATATTGTGTATTTTGTCTTTTGTGATGTGTAGGTACGGATATTGCAAAAAATCACAAGAAAAGAGCCAAAAACGGGGCAAAAACGAACACGAGACGGAAAGAGTACACAAGAGCCAGGAGTTGTTAAGCAAAAGGTCAACAAAAGTCAACCAAAGTCAACCTTGGTTAACTCTTGAAAAGACAAAACTTTGAAAATTCCAAATGAACCCTTAATGATAAACCATTTTCACCAAAAGTCCTTAAACCAATAACACCGTTAGTCCTTTAATACTTAGGGACTAACGGTCGTTAAGTCCAAATTTACCCTTATTACCGAGCCCAAATAAAACCTTGGCCCGTTTACCCTTAAAGCCCAAAGTCAAACCATTTTAGTCTCGGTCAAAATACTCAAATGAAACAATAAAAAGGAAAAAAAGGGTCAAAGAAGTTAAACAAACAAAGAGTAAAGAAAAAGGGCGCGAAGGGGTGAAGTTACTATTCACCCTTCGTCCCAACTTTTACCTACTCAAAATTAAAAGGGTTAAAACCCACACCTTCCTAATCCAACATGGCAAGAAGATGCTTAAGTACCAAGTGACATCTCATCAATCAAAAACATCACCAATGCTATGAATGGCCAAAGACTGACAACAAGGTGGACACGTAGATTCAAACAAAAACAACCAAAAAGGGAAAATTAAACTAATTCAAGGCCAAAAGAAGCACAAGAGATCCTAACTTATGGGATTCCATCTTGACAATCCGTGTGATGGAAATAATCCAACGGCTAAGAAAAGGATCCAATGATTGCAAGAGATTGAAGGGTTATGATCAATTCCAAGGGGAGCGTGTTCACCTGACCTAGAAGCTTCCTCATCACTTATAAATAAAGCTCACTCCTCACTCACATGGATCTTAGTTCTTATCTAGCTTAATTTAGTATAGCTTTAGTGTAGACGTAGCTTATTGTATTTTTAGCTTAATATCATTTAGATCCTTGTAATCTTTTTTTAAAAGCATTGTAATCCAGTTTTATGAATAAAATTTGTAGTTCACTCTTAAACTTGTGTTTTAATCTATTTACTAAATGTGCAATGTGATTTAATAAGTCTTAATAAGCTCAATAAGCTGTCATATCTACTCTTAAGCTAGCTAATTACTCAACTAAACTCTCAAAAGCTTAGTTAAGCTTATCTTATTCAAATAATCTTTTATTGAAGGGAAGCGCAATAGGATGGCTTCCAGGAAACCCCCCCCCCCCTTTACACCAGCTTATCCTAGGATGTAACACCCCCATTTTGAAAATATAGCAGCGGAAGATAATCTAGAGTATTACCTCATGAATCACAAACACAATCATAGAAAATGACTCAAAAGAGAGGTTTTTAAAAGATATGTTATCATTCATTTAAAATTAGAGTTTTACGAAGGCAGGTCCCAAAATCTAGAAACATAAAATGTGAATGATAACAAGTTTTAGCCATCTTCAAGTCCATGCCACTCCATGCCATAAGTTGTTCATTTACCTGGGATAAACATGCATAAAACAGGTCAACACAAAGGTTGAGTGAAATTCATAGGTTTGAAATGTAATAGTTGAATACAAGTTATCATAATGGAAATATTTGCATTGCAGGGATAATTATCATGGAGAACATTATTATCTTGGAGAACAGTATTATCATGGAGAACAGTATTATCATGGAGAACAAAATTATTATGAAGAGCAGTTTTATCATGAAGAACAGTATTATTACCATAAACTCATGAACCACATATTTAACTTAATATAACCGGGAACCTTTACCAGAAGATATACTAGGAGTCACTATCCAAAGAGCTATTAAAGAGATATTGGGAGATAATACCCAAAGAGATTATTGCAAGAGCCGTATTAAGAGATACATACCCAAAGAGATATTGAAGAAGATATGGGAGATCTACCCAAAGAGATATTGAAAGATATTAGGGAGATACTACCCAAAGAGGATATTTTAATGTACTTAGGCAAAAATAAAACAATGGGATTAGCATATAGTTAGAAAATAGTTGCATCATGGTTTACAGCATGTATCACGGGTTTATAAAGTATGTGAGGTTATGAACTCATTAAGTCTTTGAAAAGTAATCACATTTGTAATAAGATAAACTAGTATAAAAAAGAGTTTTTAAACAATAATGTATCCCCCCGCGGGTTTATAAAACAGGTAAAGAAGTAAAGCGAGTTCATAGAAACTCCACCTTAATAGGGAAATCCTGAAGTGATTGTAAAGAGTGATATCAATGAAATAGGTCTAAATGGAGTACGATGTTATTTACTCGAAACGTGGGAATTTCCCAAGTATCTCAATTGAAAGAAAGCAGCTATCGTCACGTTTTAACCTTAGATAATATTTCAAGTTTTAGTGAAGATCGTACTCTAGACTGGTTTCTAAAGTTAAAATGTTGTTATGGGTTGATTGGAGAGTTTTATGGAAATATTGTAGTCACCGTTCGAAGCCATCATAATTCAGCAGGTCATTTATAAACGATTGAGGAGCAGGGCTACTTTAAAGTGTAAAACCCAACCACTCAGTCCGAATGTAATAAACCAAATGAAACCGCCTAATATGAACAGCTCCCTATTATGTGTGGGTACGCTATATGATTCGGGACAGGAATGTTTAAAAGCACATCGATGATGAATTTATATAATTTTATAAACATAATCAGTTTTAAGCGTTTTGCTCAATAACTGGAAATGATAAGCACACCAAGCGTTAATTAAAGTTATGCCTTATAAGGTTCTGAACACATTTTTACACTTTTTCAAAATGTTATATTTTAGACCCTTAAGAATGAGAAATGGCAAAATATACCCTTAGAATTTTCACTTTTAAAAGTTTTTGTCCTTCTAGTATTAAAGATATACAAAGTTAAACCTTATACTGTTGGAAAATGATATAATAGACCCCATAGTTATAACTTGATGAAATCATATTTTAGTCCCTTTAGTCTAAAGTTTTCAAAAGTTACGAAATATACCCTTTTGCATGAAAAATATATCATTTTTAAGTCCAAAATCATAATATGATATTTTTCAGTATGAAAAAGTAATTTTCAGGTTAAGTTTTATACATAAGCTAAAATAGGAAGGATTAACAATAACGAAAGTTTAAAATACGACTCGTTTAAGCTAGAAATCAAACGGGTCAAATAGGGTTTTTAAAATGAAAACACGCGTTTAAGTTTTCAAATTATTTCAAGACTTAATAAAATACTTATTAAAATGTTAGATAAGCTTATTAGGATAGATTATAACAACATCTTACAAGTTTAGCTTATAGATTACATAAAAACATGAAATTAGGGTTTCATGAGCTCTGTTTGGATTAAAAAGGTAAAATACATATGTTTTTTTAGTTCAAAGCTTTTAACAATAGTTTAAGCATGATCATATGAACATTATAAGGGTATGAAAATAGAATGTGAGCTTATGGAACCTGGTTTTGAGCTTATAGCTTGAAAACGGGTCGAAATGGGTCAAATTCCACTCGTACGCCTAGAATTAGAGCTTCGGGGCTTCAAGGCTTGGATCCTTCTCTTCAATTATGCTCTTGGGACTTCTTGGGACTTCTCTTGATCAAGTCTTGGCTGCCATTGATGATTTAGAAGAGATGGTGAAGGTGTGTGTAAGAATGAGGGGTGGTGCCTCCCTTTTATACTTGAAAATCACCTTGGAGGCCAAGGAGTCTTAGTGCCTAAGTCTTAGACATGTGGAGCAGCTAGGAGGTGACTTGGAGAAGATGTGGGTGGTGGTACGAAGGAGAGGTGGAAGAGAATTGAAGGAGCTATAGGTGGAGACAAAGCCTTACCATGAACTTGGAGACCATAGTTTATGATGCAAGGGTGACAAGGTGGTGATAAGGAGGTGATGGAGGAGGGTGATAGGGTGCTTAGGATCTGTAGTAGCTTAGTCATGGTGAGGTGGAGTGGTGCATAAGGTGCTTGGTGGTGATTTAGGGGCGTTTGGTTTAGGTTGATACATGGCTGTTTTTGCGACCAGCCAGCATTAAGTCCCCGGTTATATTTGGTTGCCATATGAAACCGTAACTCCCCGATAATCCCCCCCTTACCAAAAAAACCAGCGCGCATAGATAGATATTTGAGTCCTCTACAACTTTTAGTTTTAAATATTTAGGGGTTACTGTACAAAAAGCTAGAGATAATAGCCGTTTACTATAGGTATGCAGAATCTGCGCACCTTTGCCATTTCGGCTATAACTAATTCATACAACGTCGAATCGGGGTGATTCAATCGGAAAAATGATCACAAGACATAGGGCTACAACCTAGTGTTTTTACCTAACACACAAAACCTATTGATCTTGCCCAGATCCTATGTTTTGTTAACTGCTCAGATTCTGAAAACTATGAACTAGTTTAAGGTGTAATGGGTTTGTTATGGTTTTATGATTTTGGTTTAGGGTTAGATGAATTAGGTTTTAAATGATTAAGGTTTAGAATGAATTAGGGATGAGGTTTAGGTTTAGGAGTTGTGCATTAATAATTGTACGTTGTGTGTTTAAAGTGGTGGGCAAATAGTAAAACTTGATTAAGAGGTAAAATGACCTATTCTATTTCATTCATAATGACTTGTACATTGAGCTTAGAAGGTTGAAACAGGTTTAGATGGAAAATATATTTGAATTATATGCATTGATTACTTGTATACTTGCTTTGTTTTCTTGTACATTTACTTTGAATGTATTCATTACATAGAATTAGGGTTTAGACGTAAACGTTAACGGTTAAAGCTCATTTGGTATTAACGTCGAGAAAACTACGTTAAATAGATAACGTACATGTTATAAATGATATTAGTGTGTTAAATTGACATATTGTGATGTTTACATGATGTAAACATAGATAGAATAAGCATAGGTAGTTGCGAGGGCTCGTTTACTTGCTATGTAAGTTACGATACATAGTTGGCATGAAATAAAGCAAAAAATTTCCTATGAAAATGATCCTTATATATATATCAAAGTGGAAATTACATTGATGAAAATTGCGGATTGTTATAGTCTCCACCCCTTAAAGAAATCTCATCCGGAGATTTAGTTCAAAGCTGTAGTGGTATTGTTTGGGAATAGATGTAGGTACTGGGCTTGAATTTGATCTTTATGTTAGGCTAATCAAGGTCACAAGTCCACATGTTTGTTGCATTTATAATTATGTTGCGCACTATAATTATAATTGCCTCCTTTCACACGTTTACTTATTTCCAAGACCATACCTCTTAATGATAGCCAATAGAATTTCTCCAGATCCTGATATATCTTGTCAGAACCTGGGTGGATGGAATACTTTGATTTATGGGACCTGTGGGTTATGGGCCTACCACACATCCGCTGCACCACTCTGATCGTAAAGAATCGTTATCCATTACCCTTTAAAAGTCAACATCAAATAAGAATGCTATCACAAGTCTTTGTCAAAATTTTCATACCTAGTGGTATTGAAATCATTTGACATTTTATAGA
Source organism: Tanacetum coccineum (assembly GCA_026074375.1). Lineage (NCBI taxonomy): Eukaryota > Viridiplantae > Streptophyta > Magnoliopsida > Asterales > Asteraceae > Tanacetum > Tanacetum coccineum. The sequence continues at coordinate 7,010 of BQNB010174396.1, forward strand.
TTCTTGTGTGTTTCCTTGTTATGACGTTGCAGGATATAACATAAAATTTTAGAATACAGAGATCATGGAATGAGTGATTTAATAGGAGGCTTAGTGTTTCTAGGTACAAAGGTTTGAGAAAACCGGATAGTAAAGGAATTATAGTAATCCCGAATAAAGATATGAGTCATCATATTATAGGATATAGGATAGACAAATACGAAATTAGTATCATGAAACAACAAGTTATAATGGAATCACCACTGTATAAATAACTTGTCTATATAATTTACATAGCAATTTTTGACAAGTGTCATTATTCATACATCTAGTGGTTGGATTCTAGAAAATGACATAGATCTAGTTCTGTGGGTTCCACCTTGTCGTTTTTGAGTTCTTGGATCTTGTTTAGAAGACTCTGGATATCCCTTAATGGATATATTCCAAGAGATGAACATATAACAAGATCTTACTTATCAGGTTTCTCAAGGACTGGCTACTTGCCCAGTGGACGTCGTATGATCCATAATAATTATCTAACTTTGTGCATATAGACTCCAACAAAGGGATAGTTGGTAGTGTGTAGTTAACCTAACCGAGATGAAGATCCTACTGATGAAGATTGGAGAGACTAGAATGGTATTTAACGGAGTCCTCGGTTCTTTAGGTGATGAAATCTCCTCGGAAGGAAAGAAATCTTGAGAATCAAACATTGGTGATAGTGATAATAATGGAGATGTCGTAAAAACAGCTGGTAGAAGCAATAAATAACTCGGGTGGTGGAATATCATCATTTTATTAACAGAATCAGAGGTGATGATAGCAGATTGAGGGGCCAAGACATGACTATAACATCCCAATAGTAAATAACATAAGTTATTTATATAATAGTATAGTAGTTATGTATTTTTACATACTATTCGGGAAAAGTAGTGGCATTTTCACAATTCAGGGAATGTAGTGGCATGGAGGACATTGATGGCAAAAGAAAAGTAGGTATAGTTAAGGTTTTACCCTTGTTCTCTATAACCTGGCTCTGATACCACTCTGTAACACCCTTATTTTGATAAATATAGCAGAAGCTAATCTGGGGTATTACTTCATGAATCACAGACACAATCATAGAAAACGACTCAAAAGAGAGTTTTTAAAAGATATGTTATCATTCATTTAAAATCAGAGTTTTACAAAGGCAGGTCCTAAAATCTAGAAACATAAAATGTGAATGATAACAAGTTTTAGCCATCTTCAACTCCATGCCACTCCGTGCCATAGGTTGCTCAATTACCTGAGAAAAACATGCTAAAAAGTAAACACAAAGGTTGAGTGAAATTCATTGGTTTGAAGTTGAATACAAGTTATCATAATGGAAATATTTGCATTGCAGGGATAATTATCATGGAGAACATTATTATCATGGAGAACAGTATTATCATGGAGAACATTATTATCATGGAGAACAGTATTATCATGGAGAACAGTATTATTATGGAGAACATTATTATTACCCTAAACTCATGAATCACATATTTAACTTAATAGAACTGGGAACCTTTACCAGAAGATTATACTAGAGATCACTCTAAAGATCAGTTAAAAGAGAAATTAGGAGATACAACCCAGAGAGATATTAGGAGATACTACCCAAAGAGATATTGAAGAGATATTAGGAGATACTACCCAAAGAGATATATTGAAGAGATATTGGGAGATACTACCCAAAGAGATATTTTCATGTACTTAGGCAATAATATATCATGATAGCATATAGTTTAGAAAATAGTTGCATTCATGGTTTATAGCAGGTATCATAGGATTATAAAGTATGTGAGGTTATGAACTCATTAAGTCTTTAAAAAGTAATCACATTGTTATAAGATAAACGAGTATATAAAAGAGTTTGTAACAAGCATGTATCCCCTTCGCGGGTTTATAAAACATGTAAATAATTAAAGGCGAGGTTATGAACTTCACCTTAATAGGGAAATCTAATTGATGTAAAGAGTAAAATCAAATGAAATACGTCCGTATGGTGGTACGATGTTATCTACTCGGGCGGGAAAGTTCAGAATATCGATTGAAAGAAAGCAGGTTCGTCACGTAACCTGGGATAATATGTCGAGTATTAGTTTAATTGAATATGTTTTACATTATAAAGTATAATGTGTATCTTTGATTGAATTATTATGGAGTATTGTATCACCGTTCAGGCCATCATAATTCAAAAGTCATTCAGTAAACGTTTAAGGAGTCAGGGCACTTTAAATCGTAAACCCAGCAACTCAGTCAGAACGTAATACCAAGATGAAACCCCTTAATATGAAGCTCCCTAGTATTGTGATACGATATAGATTCGGGACAGGATTTTTAAAAGCATATCGATGATGAATTATATAATAGTTATAACATAATCGGTTTTAAGCGTTTTGCTCAATAACTGGAAATGATAAGCACGTCAAGCGTTAATTAAAGTTATGTCTTATAAGGTTTTGAACACATTTCTATACTTTTTCAAAATGTTACATTTTAGACCCTTAAGAATGAAAAATGGCAAAATATACCCTTGGAGTTTTTACTTTTACAAGTTTGGTCCTTTTAGTTTACAAGATGTACAAAGTAAACCTTGTACTTTGGAAAGTGACATAATAGACCCCTATAGTTATAACTTTAGAAATATGGCAAAAATAGTCCTTGTACTTATAAGTTTTCAAAAGTTACAGTATATACCCCTTGCATGAAAATGATTTACAAAACAAGTCCAAAATCCATAATAATGATATTTTTCAATATGAAAAGTAATTTACAGGTTATAGCTTATTAATATAAGCTAAAATATGAAGGTTTAACGTAACAAAAGTTCAAAATAACGATTCGTTAAGCTAGAAATCAAAACGGGTCAATTTAGGGTTTTAAAATGAAAACGCGCGGGTTTTAAGCTCAAATTCTTTCAAGACTTAATAAAGTACTTATAATAATGTTAGATAAGCTTATTAGGATAGATTATAACAACATCTTACAAGTTTAGCTTATGGATTAAGTAAAAACATGAAATTAGGGTTTCATGAGCTCGGTTTGGATCAAAAAGGTAAAACACATATGTTTTTGAGTTCAAAGCTTTTAACAATGGTTTGAGCATGATTATATGAACATTATAAGGGTATGGAAACAGAACGTGAGCTTATAGAACCTAGTTTTGAGCTTATAGTGTATAGCTTAAGGATTCCTGGTTTAGAGCTTATAAGCTTGGCAACGGAGTCGAAAAAATCAGGAGTCTTAAAACGCTTCGTACGCCTAGAATAATCAACTTCGGGGACTTCTTTTCATGGTTCTACTTTTCTTCAAATTATGGTCATGGGACCCATTCTTATTGATCTTTGAATTCTGCTAATGGAAGGCTTTGAACAACCATTTGTTTGTTAACGAGAAAGTTGTTGGTGGATGGTTTTGAAATGGGTGTATGTTTCGACATATAGTAGGGCACAAAGGACCCCATTAAAAGCCCCAAGAAAACTATTGTGACAAAGAGTTTTGATGAGACTTGAAGATAGATGATATCACATAAGTCTATAGAAGGTTCATGACAATGAGAACTAGGTATGAATTAGCCAAGCTAGAAACTACTTTGAAATGTGATGTTGTGGTCCTTGATGCATGTCGTGGCTCAAAAAGGGAAAGAATGGAGGTGATGGTGGCCTCTTAAGGTCAATCAAAGAAGAGAGCTAGAAAAATTAGGAGTGTAGGTGCTTGTAATCTGGTTGGAAAGGTAAATTGACTTGAATCACTTGGTGCGGATAAGGGGAATTGCACAGAGTTAAGATATTTAACAATGGTCAAAAGCCAAGAAAATAGGTCGACATGTTTCATAAGGGCTCGAACATAGGGTTTTTCCCCTATACTTGGTTATTGATAGGGTGAACATTTGATTAGTAATGATAGATTAAAGATTATAAGACTTGTATTAAAGGGTGTTACAAAACAAGACATTTTGATTAGTGTTCGGTCGGGTATTCAGAATTGGGTGAAAATAGTCAAAATGGTAGAGTCACGGTATTGGCATTAGGGTTCGTTTAGGTTTTCTTCCACAAGATTTAAATTCTTGTATATTGAGTATAAAACTGTTGAAATTAATGAGGGAAATAGTGATTTGTATGTGTTGTACTTATATTTTAATTACAACTAATTTGAGTAATGGTTGAGGTTAAAAAAAACGGATAATGAAACCAAAGAACAACACGGATGTCATGGTGTACCTATTTAGCTCGGGTTATGGGTTTTTTATATAACGGATGGGAAGTTCTTTTAAATTTCATGAAATGAAATGAATATGAGATTGTAAATGAAGAATGATGAACTTGCTTTTGAAACTTGTACTTATAAATCTCGCCTCACACCGTAATATTTGTTAGGACAACATGGCGAGGTAAAAACGTTATTTTTAGATGATCCCCACTAATGCATTTAATGACTGTACATTATCTTTATTCAGGACTTGTACATTGAACTTAGTTAGGGGCAGTTTTATATTTTAAATGAGAATTGTTATATTACTAGTACTTATGCTTTAAGGTGAGCTTGTGCATTCACTTTAGGGACATTTACTTTTACATGGAATAGGGTTTAAGAGGTATAAGATAATGGATTTAAAAGCCTGTCTTGATAAGACGTATGCGAAATGGTACATTATATGATTATGTACTTTTGTAATAATTGAATTCAAGATATACGAATCCTTCTAACATATATTATGTACTCTCTTCCCTACCCATATACATTAACTTAAGATTTGCCATAACGTAGGTTGCGTTGAGCTCGTTTAAAATTTACCACCTTACTTACCACCTGCCCCACCATGTATGCATTGTATATTGAGATATTGTGTATTTACAAGAAAAATGTATAAAGCGAAAAATTATCCGCTGGAAAAAGGTGGTCATATATAATAGATAGATATAACACACTCCCCACTCCTCCCTAACTTATCAATACCCACACACTCCCAATTCCCTTTACCATAACACGGCTCCAATAAATTTGCGGGGTTGTTATAAAATACCCCCCTACCACTCACCCCCAACTATGAAATCGCTACTTTTCCTCAAGTAGACTTTAGAAAAGTTTCAGTTTATGAAAATGTTTCCCAACCAAAGTTGAGGATTTTCCGTTTAAGCATCATTTTGTCCTAATAACCTATACATAACCAAGCTCCTCACGAAATATGGAAATGAAAACACTTAGATAACTCGACTAATCTAGGGTGCAACATTTAATTGGTACGCTTAATTTCTCGGTCGTGATTAGTTTCGTATCATAGGCTTGGCAAGGATACACATCTCCACCGCTAAAGCTAAGGAGAAACAAGTCAAAAGATAAATTGGGTTAAGAAGGCTTAAGGTTGATCATTCAACAGTCTTTCACCATAAGTACCACATCAACAAGGCAACTGTATTGTACATACACGGCCGTAACAACGGAATAGACATATACAATCTGATCACATCCCTGTTCGTGTTTAACCAACGGTTAAGATGAAGAATTATATAGGATAAGGAGCTTCTAGCTTTCACCGAAAGTCATCATCCAACATGGCAGCTGAGACATGCATACATGGCCATAACGATAGAATAGACATGCATGCTCATACAAGTTCTCGTTCGAGTGGACACTAAGGTTAGTTGTTAGGAAAGGGAAGTAAAATGGGTGTTAAGCAAAATTTTACGAAACAAATAGATTAAGCCAACAAATAAGGTACGGTTGCTAGTAACTTTCCCCTGACCGTTCCATGATAAAGACTCAAACATATAGACAAACGCCTTGATCACAGAAATGACAAAGACAACCTAAGTTGGCGTTCCCATAACGGTCAACTTCCCTTACATCCCGCTTTTTACATACTTTTACAGAATAAGTGGTAATATCGGCCACTTTTTACAAGACTTTACATCGTTGATTTTTTGTAACGTATCAACGAATAATCGATCCTTACAAGTGATTCCTTTGGTATAAGCTTATTTTGAACCGACTATTTTTCTTCCTTCTCTTTTTTTTGCTTTTTCTCTTTTTCCATTTTTTCATTTTTTTTGCAATACATCATAAATCTCGGTTTTATTCCACCGTCTTCACTATCATAATTTGTCCGAATAATCTTTTCCTTATAACACTTCTTCTTCGGACATGATTCATAATCGTAAAAGTAGCGAAACTTACGAGCTACACATTTTTCCCATTGCATTGTGCCATTTCCCGACCGTTACAAAGATAGAAAAATTTCACTTTGAG
>BQNB010174397.1:0-13263 GCA_026074375.1 Tanacetum coccineum
TTTGTATTCTCGATATTTAAACGTACAACTTTATTTCATTTAAATTTAGATTTTTTCGATACATATTTAAATGTGTTATCTAATGAGGAAGTTTGTTATCTTTCAAAATTGATAAGAGGATCACATGACATTTGTTTAACTCACATTTTGAGCATCTTTTTAAATATGGATAAGGTCTTTTTACCCACAAATTGAAGGTGGCCAATATTATATAATTATATAACTATATACAAAAGGCAGACGCCCCGTGGGTCGGGTCGCATTAAATTTTTTGACCCGGCCCCACCCCACATTAATGCAAGGTTTTTTTTTTTTTTTTTTAACATTTACTTCTTTCTTTTTTTTATCATTTTTAAAAATAAAACTTTCCTTTTTTTTCCTCGGAATACCCTCTCGCGCTGTTTTAGTCATCGGTCTGTTTTTTTATGAATAAAACTTTAAGTTTCCTCAAACCTCACGTTGCGCTAATCGTCCCGCAACGGCGCACGGTAGCCATTTTTTTTTCCTTTTTTTTCAAAAAATTTCTAAAATAAAATTTTCCTTTTTTTTTCCTCGGAATACCCTCTCGCATGCATTAAATGGCCTTTTGCATTTAGTGTACATTAAATGCACCGGGGTGCATTTAATACGCCGGGTCAACCATACCCGGTCCGATCGGTTTTTTTTTTTTTAGAATTTTTTTTTTGTTTTTTAAATACTCTCTCACACTTTTTTAGTCATCGGTCTGTTTTTTTTATGAATAACAATAGAACTAACCACGCGCTTCAGGTGCATTAAGTTGCATTTAGTTGCATTAAATGCACCGGGTTGACCCGACCCGGTCCGAACATTTTTTTTTAAAAAAAATTAATTGTTTTTTTGCTTTCTTTTCCAAAATATTCACTCGCATTTTTTCAGTTATCGGTATTGTCGGGTCGACCCGACCCAGTCCGCCCCGACCTGTTCCTTTTTTTATTTACGAAATAGCCCCTCAAATATTTACGAAATACCCCCTCGCACTATGTGTTAAATTCCGAAAACTACCCTCATTTTATATTTTTTTTATAAAATACCCCTTTCCCCACTAGCGGTCGACCGTTAGTTTTTTTTAGAATGCACCAAAACAGTGCTTGAAATCGGTCGTTACTTAACGACCGTTAATTTTTTTTTTTGACCAAAATATACCTTCTAACACGTCCAACCAAAAACACCGGCCGCCAAACATCCCGCAGCGTAGCGCGGGTGAACCTAACTTGTTACTACTATACATACATTTGTGGACCTGGACCGGTTTGACCAACAAAATAATAAAAAATTCATTATATAATAATAAACAATTCATTATATAATAATAAACAATTCATTATAATAATTATTTATTGATTATCCAGAGCTAGGATTAAAAAATTGGAAAATAAGGAACTGTTTCGATACTACCAATGCAAAAGAAATTCTTTTTTAAAAAAACAATTTTCTGATGGGACCCTGAACTTTAACTTATTTATGACTTTTTTATACACCAAACTTTATTTATCAATTATGAAGCGCATATCTATCGATTCATTCGGAAAAAAAAATTCGTTGATAAGCTCGCCGAATTGCGAACAAAACGAACCCAATATTGAAATGCTTCTGACATATTTACGTTTTTATAAAAAATGTTGAAGTTTAATATATATATTTTAGAAAATAATTTTCTAAACGAACCGTGAAATATGCTAAATGTTACAAAACTAGCCTTAAACTTTAACTTATTAACAACTTTTTAATATAACAAATTTTATTTAAGGTGAGTCCTACAGTCCCGCGCGCTTACAACTAAATGTTGCATCATTATTATAATCTCAAAATTATTTTTTAATATAAATCTATTACCTTTATTATACATTTGTTGACCAAGTTGACTAAAATTCATTATAATAATATTTTATTTATTATAATAATCACAAAATGCATTATAATAATATTTTATTCATTATAATAATCACTTATCATTTTTAACAAAAACCCCTCTTTAAAGTTAAGTCACTTTTTATTTAGTTCAAAACACTTTAATAATATTTCATTTTTATTAAAGCCCTCCTCAAAGTTAAGTTACTTTTCACTTTTAGTTCAAAACACATTATTTTTATTTTTAACAAAACCCTCCTTAAAGTTAAGCCACATTTCACTTTTAGTCCAAAACACTTTACCCTCCCTAAACATAAATCCGGATTTCTAAGATGTATTTTTTATTTGAAGTGTGCACAATACATTCCATGATTCTTAAACCTTTATAATAAAAAAACGTTCTATACAAAACGCGCCGCAGCGAAGCGCGGGTAAGCAAATCTTGTATAATAACATATATCTAGAATTAAAAAACAAATACTCCGTAATATGAATTCACTATGCCATATAAGTTCATAATCAGATTGAGTTTATCAATATAACGAGTTGTATGAGAAAATTGTAGAAGATCGTTCAATTCATCCTGCTAGGTACAAACTTTGGTATCTTTTAAAATTAGGCAAATGACATAAAAAGATACATAACTTAAGAATCATTTTTAATCAATGTATTATATTTTTTTTCTTGTATAAAAAGACACTAATTTTTTTTCTTTTTGCCAATCGGGGTTTTTTCGTTAAATATTTAACGATCATCTATTAAGTTTTACATTTTAAGTACACCGGTCGTTACCAACACCACCAAGCATCCTCTCCACCTCCACCACCAAACCTACACACCATCGTTGTAAATCACCAACCTTACCCACCATCACCACAAACCACCATCCTCAACCACCACCACCAACCCATCCACCACCGCAAACCACTGATAGAAGTGGTGGATGGGTATGTTGGCGAGGACGATGTGGGTTATGATGGTAATGAGGACGATGTTAGTTAGTGGCTGACAATGACGGTGACGACAATGTTGGGTGACATAAGTGTAAGACGATGATGGGCGGGGTTGATGGTGGCGGTGATCGTAGGTGGTGTTATTGGGGGGTGGGTGTGTGTGTGTGTGTGTGTGGGGGGGGGGGGGACAATGGTCAGTGGTGATGGTGGGTTGGTGGTTTGTGGCGGTGATAGTGAGTGCGATTGGTGGTTTGCGGTGGTGCTGGGTAGGGCTGGTGGTTAAGGCGGTGCTTTGTAGTGATGGTGCTGGGCAGGATGGTGAGCGGCGGTGGACTTGAAATGTAGTATTTAACGGATGATCGTTAAATATTTAACGAAAATACCTAAATTGACCAAAAAAATAAGTAGGGTGTTTTTTTATGCAAGAAAAAAGTGCGATATCTTTATTGAAAATGACTTTTAAATTGAATACATTTTTGTGTCATTTGCCTTTTAAAATTTTATAAACATCTTAATTACTACTAAGTCACCATGTAAATTATTTAATATATAGTCTCTCTATAATATAGAGATAAGAGTAGGTATATTTAGAAGTATAGAACAATGGAGATGTTGAAGTGCATATGTGATTTCAAATTCATTTACGTGTGTTATTTCAGGCTTAGAATTTCTTTTTTTTTATATTGAAAGAGCCCATGTTTGCCAAAACTCTTTCTTTATATTTAACATGATCATAATTAATAAATGTAACCATGTTTCCAATAGCATTTTTTTTGTCGATGGGCAGATTAACGTACGCGTATCACCAGAAGTATCTTGGTGGTCGAATGAATATTGTCTATCAATTTTCTAGAACTTCTAGTAATTCCATGCTATTATTACTTGACCTATTAAATGACATATACGTAATCTAAACTTTTAACCCCACTTAACTTGACTCTTTCATTATTGCTTTTAACTCAAAACGTCACGAAAAGTTGGCTTGATTTGTTACTTTATATCATTATCGGGTATTCGGGTACATTGTCACACCTCGTAAAAATTCCCGATTTATCATCGTTGATGATGACGTATACTGGGTGTACCAGGCCTCTGGGCTTGGGCCACATTATTACTCGGGCTTTTGGACCCAACCTGTCAATAATGAGCCATAGTAAAACCCAATCTCGCATGGGCCATGGCCCGAACCCAGCAATCCGTCCGCGGATCCAGTTATAGACAATCCGTCCGCGGGTCCACCTATAAGACGATCCGTCCGCGGAAAACATCTGCATCCGTTCATACGATTATCGCGGAACCTTGCCCGACAAGGGACCCACTCTGGCCACTACTAAAGCAACCGAAATACTAGGAAACCCTAGTACTAGACACCTATAAATAGGGATCACAATACACCCCAAAAGGTACACAGTTATTCTTATTCTCTCTGACATATACTCTGACAATATGAATACTTACTCTCACGCCGGAGTCTAATCGTGGGGTCCGTCCCCACGGTAAGGCTAACGGTTTACTTTCAATTGTGCAGAAAATCATCTCACTTCTCTTGCTCTAGTACAAGATTAGACACTCAAGTCATTTGGAGGCCCGGCCCGACAAAGGACTTCAACACCTCGCCAAACCCGACATGAATTTGGTACTGACAGGTCCACATCTCGCAAACCCTCAACAGCTCACTCATACGGTTGATCTCTAGGTCAATCTCCCTGTTCACATGTATTATGATGTGGCCGGTCAAAGATAGTGAGTTCGATGTCTGTGCAAGCTCGGTAAGTATATGGAGGGTTAGGTTGGATGGTAAGTTGGGTGGTGGATTCATGTCGGGAATGTGAATGGGTTCCGTGTGTTAGATAAGTTTTAGAGGAAATGAGTGAGATAACGAGGTGGGGTTTGGTCATAATGTGGACTAAATAGAGGTCAAGAATATACATGGACGATTAAAATATGGTTTTAGAAGCTTGAAGAACAACCGATGGGATGTGAGTGGGATGAGAGTAAGCAGTGTAGGAAGAAATATACTCAAGTGACTGACCAACATTAATGATAATAGTTATCTTCTTAATGTAGATTTCAGAATTAGTCAATGAGGTTAGTGTCAGTCTTTTGTTAATAAAAATAGCCACACCGGAAAGTAGAGGAGTTCCTAAATAATATAACTGGTTGGAAGTATTCTCAGACCATTCTCCTCCCAGGGTAATATTTCACTTTATAATATCTCCTTCTTGAGACGTTTTTCATAACTGTCTAACCTTTACTTGCCGCGTGTATGTGCTAGTATATACTTTAGCTGATATATTTATGTATGGAGATAATATTTGTTAACCAAAACAAGGCTTATCCGACAATTACAAGCCATATCTTGTCAGTTTTGGTTAATTACAATCTTACAAATACTTCATAATGAAACTGTATTTAACCTGTTGTGTAGTCAGGGCCATCCAGCAGGATTGGTGGCCATGTGCCATAGTTAACGTAAGCCTTTTCATGCGCGAAAAATAGAATATACATAGAAAAGTTTGACAAACTTTTGTTGATAAACCAGAGGCATAATCTAAAACTGTAACTGCTTGTTCGCCTGTTCGTTTAAAGTTCTAACTGAAATTCATGTCCCAAATTATTAGAACTTAACAAGTTCGAATACTAACAGAACAGATGCGTCTATAAAAAGAATTTGATTATGAGTTTATTAATGATTAATGAAAGGAGGTGTATGGGGTAAGGGGGTGTTTGGTTTGGCTTATACGTGGGCTTACGAGATAATTTGATTTCGGCTTATATAACATAAGCCCCAATTTTCTGGCTTATATTGAGACTTATGGGCTTATATAAGTTTATCATATCGTAATAAACTTATATAAGCCCACAAGTCTCAAAATAAGCCAAAAAATTGGGGCTTATGTTATATAAGCCGAAATCAAATAAGCTCATGAGCCCACATATAAGCCGAAACAAACTCATCCTAAGCCGTCTTTATAATAGATTTTTTCCGTTTCCAAAAACCTATTAAGCTCACTTTCCACGTCTTTGGATAAGGCTATTATGTATGACACAGCAGACTTAAGCTTACCCAAATGCCCCCTATATATGTGAACTTTTATAATTTGGATAGATATCTCCCACCCTAGACATGGTAATTTTTGATGCTTTGCTAATAAAAGCTTATGTCTTTAAGAACTTTTTTCAATCAATAAGCTTTACCCAGATTCAAAGATGCTTAAAGGAACCATTTTGAGCTGATTGATTTGTTTTTTCGTAAAGAATTACTTAATCCATTAAGGAAGCTGATTGATTACTTAAGGAAGCATTTTGAGCTGATTGATTACTTAAGGATTAGCAGCTATTAAGCATAATAAGCTTTTTCAAATGGTCATGACTTTAGCGTAGCTGTTAACCACATTTACTTACACTCGATAAGCTTAGCCAAACTCCCAGATACAAACTGTGTTTTTCATTGTAAAATAAAATAAAATTTGTTTTTAGTTGATTGGTAGTCTCTATGGGGTAAGCCGGCTTTTTTCCGTTTTCAAAAACCTCACTTTCCACGTCTTTGGATAAGGCTTTTATTATGCATATATGGGTTATGTATAACACACCAGATTTAAGCTTACCCCTATGTGAACATTTATAATTTGGAATTTTGGATAGAAATCGCCTACCATGCCTAGACACAAGAAACGGAAAGTTTTGATCTTTCTTTCTATATGCAAGATAGTCTTATATGAGCTGGTTGGTTCTCTCAGTCACAAGCTGCCCTGTGGGAATCAACCAAAGTTGTCGAGTTATGTTTTCAATCAAAAAAACGTTGTTTAATGTCTATTTGAATATTTAACTTGAGTAATCAACAAACTGTCAATTTTATCAGTGGAGGGATGTAAACCAAGAGAAGGAGACTGATGATCTGCAGGAAACAATTAGAAAAATTCAAAAAGTTTGTAGAACCGTAGAGAGAGGTGAATAAGGTTTTCTTGATTTCTTCGAAGTTTATAAAACTTCAAGTCTTGAAGGAACCAAGTGGTGTGATAATCTACTTAGCAAAAAAACAAAGTAGATATGTAAGATCCAGTAGCCTCTTTTGTGACTAGAACTAGATTTAAGAACATACACATAAAAATTTGCAACAATATCAATAATAGACAGTACAGGAGGTTGATCCACCAGACATTACGAACGTATCAACGGGAAAACATACCAATCATAACCTGTGCTCTTCACTTTGGCATCCACAACCAGAGGTCTGCATATCGTGCTGAAAAGTGGATCAAGCACGTAACTTCTAATACTTGTCTCAAGGAGCTTTGCCTCGCAATCGTGCTTGACATTACTTCATTTACTTTGCCGGACGAGCTATTCTCATGTGAAAACCTGGATACGTTAAGTTTAAAACATGATGACACCATGGACGATCTTCTTACGATTTCCAAACGCAAGTCGGAGCACCTTCTCATGAAGGCCGAACTCTTTCGCAAGAAGAACTTTCGCATTAGTAGTAATCCCGTGATCGCCTGCGTGAACCTACGAGTACTAGAGTTGGTTGATGTGCATATAAGTGAAGAGGTGCTTCATAACTTATTGTCGACTAGTAAGTTACTTGAAAAGATCAACCTTCAATTTCTCAAGGGCTTGAAGAAAATCAAGGTTAATAACCTCTGTTATCTTCAGGAGTTGAAAGTAGCTCCAAGAAGGTCTAAGGATATTTTGGAAATTCATGATGTCCCAAGTCTTCGCTCGTTTTTATAATACTAGGCGTCACGGATTTATATGGAAGCCGGTAAGGTGTATACCCAGTTGCCTATCAATAGGGAACTTGAGAGAGTTAAATATAGACGGTGTGCGCATGAGTGATGCATTTCTCAATGTGATCAATTCCGATTTTCCCCTTCTCGAAAGTTTGACCCTTGATATCGAAATTTGTGAGGTTGAAATCATGGATATCAGATGTGTTACGCTGAAGAGATTAAAAATACGACTAATGGCACTATACAACCAGCAGGTACAAGTTAATGGTCCAAAATTACTTGTTTTCCGTTATAAATGCTTCATATGGCCTACTTTCTTGTTTCCAACCATTGTTCCTGAGAAAATTGAGCTACGTTTGAAATTGATTCATCCCATAGATCATATGTTTATTCTTAAGATGAGGGAAACACTCGAAATATCAAGCAAGTTTAGCATTGAAATAAAAAGTAATTTATCTACTTTTATTGTGCCATTCGACATTGATGATGCGAGAACTCCGGCTACAAATGTTGAAAAACTGTTATTTGTAAGATTTCCACCTACGAACTTGCGGGACAAGTCACTGCTCATCGATGCATTGTTTTCTATATGCCGGCCCAATCAGGTAGAGGTAAGTCGTCTTTTGGCGCACAATGTAGCTAATTACTTGTCGGTGGTGGAAAAGAAAACTGGAAATGTGTATTGGCCGAACGTTGAAATAAGAGATCCTGAAGATGATGGAAAATGGGAAACCTTGTCAACTTCCTCGATAAGTTTACTTGATGAATGGTTTCACTGTGAGTTTAAACCTAATTGGTAGTATTTTCCATAGAAGGTGTTGATATTCATCACTTGTAATGTTTGATCTACTATCTCACTTTTTGGCCATTACTTTGTGACTGAGCATCATTTGGTCGAATTTTCTTATTTCATAGTTTTGTTTGTTGTTCGCAACCATGCACTTGGTTCCGAGATTTAACTTATATTTATGTACTTGTACTCTTATCCATTATATATATGTACTTGTACTATCTTTACACTACTTAATGTTGGTACATGATGAGCTTTAGGTCTTTATCATACGTTGTCACACTACATGTTGGTATATATTGCATTGCAACTTAGTCTTTTTATTATGTTGTACTCTGAAGCAAGCCCCTGATGATGGCGTTGACTTGACACAAAACGATGATGAACATGATGAGCTTTAGGTCTTTATCATACATTGTCACTCTACTTAATGTTGGTATGTATTGCATTGCAATTTAGTCTTATTATATAATTTTTCGTAGTGATGATAGAGCATGTTGATTTTTTTGCACACATACACTTATCAGAAGTTTTTCTGGAAGCGGTCTCTTTACTTTCGGGTTTATAAGGGTATGATATGTCTACACAAATATGTGAAGAAAAGGAAATGATGTAATTCCCGTGAACCCCGGATGCCCCTACTTCTGTCTCGATCGTTAATTTCTCATATCATTATAGATATATTAGTTAAAATATATTTAGAGGCTAAGTGTGTACGTCACTACGCTGCTAGTATTATCTTAGAAGCAAGTTGTTATGGTAACATGCGATTATTTATTTTTATTTTTAAGTAACCATGATTTTCGATATTTTTTTACTCACTAATTTATGGGGTTTGAACTCATCGTTATATAGACTCAAACTGGGTAAAGCTTTTTTCTTTTTAGGAACTTGTCGTGACCACTTCAGGGTCGTTTGACGTTTACATCTAACAAGAATTAATTTAAGACCTCGCACATCTATCCGTTTCCGAACTTAGTTCTTCTACAGTTCTACTTGAATTTTTTTAATGTCAACTGTTATAAGTGTCCTTGATACCGTCTATGTGGTAAAACGTTTATTTAACAAAATTTGTACCTAAAAATTTAACATCATTTCTAACTGCTACCTATATTGTATATGGGATATTTGAAATTTGTAGTTTTTTGTCTTTTCGCAGGCTTAACTGAAAATATACACTTTTCGATATACATGCATTCGAGATGTTTTATCATATTCGAATTCGATGTTCCCAACTGAGCACAAATAAACAAATTTTCTTTTTATTATTCGTCGTCATTTTTTCTTGCATTGATTAGTGAATAAAAAATATGCATTGAATATTAGTTCACCCTTTACATGTAAATTAAGTGAGTGTTCATTAGTTATAATGTTCTATGTTCAAAAAAAAAGTTATAATAATGTTCATATTAAATGAACATGTGAGCTTCGTGTGGGTTCTAAAACAATTGGTCCATTCATTGTATATCAAAACAAAGATTAAAAAACTCTTTTGGCATTGATAATACATTAAAAAAAGTCTTCTTACATAAGGAAACTAGTACTAACAAAAGATGTGACATTATTACGTATACATTAACATCCATTCAAATCATCCAACTACCCCTAATAAACCCAGCCACCACCATAAACCACACACACATTAACCATCCATCTCAATGAATGTTAATCCAACGGTGAGTATTGAAACTAATATCAATACATCATTTCTAATTGCTACCTGTATTATATTTGCAATCTTGGATGGGATATTTGAAATTTGTAGTTTTTTTTTTGCACGCTTAACTGAAAATATACACTTTTAAAGGCAATCGTTCATGCATTCGAGATGTTTTATCATATTTGAATTCGATGTTCCCAACTGAGCACAAATTAAAAAAAATTCTTTAACGTCTTGCATTGATTAGTGAATAAAAAATATACATTGAATATTAGTTTACCTTTTACATCTTTATTTATAAAAAGATTCAGTACAAGTTATTTAATTTTGAGTGGTTATTATCTATATAAAGATTCAGTACAAGTTATTTAATTTTGAATGGTTATGACTCAATTTCATAAAAGCTCATAAACATTCCGTCTGTTTATTTACCTTCATGATTTATAACCCTTGCATATCCTACACCGACTGGAAAACCAAGAGGATAGAATAGGTATACAAACCATCGTCCCATTAAAACCCCACCCTAACTGATCTTAAAGGGTGTGTGACTCACAGGAAGCAACACCCAATCTTGAAGCTACAAAAAAAAGGTTTGCGCTTTTTTCTTATTTGATTAAATTTTGTGTTTTAATGGTTAAACAAAACCTAGGGGTTTGTGTTATTTAATTTTATTTGTGTGATTGATGAGTTGGATTGTTGATTTTCCAGGAAATTTAAGTTTGTTCATGAACTAGAGGATTGGTTTTTAGATGTGTTGCTTAAATGGAAGAAATTTGTTAATTTGTTCATGTTGTATATCATGTGTTTGATTAAATGTTTTAATGACATTGTCCATTACCTTTTGTTGTGCAGAAAGAACAATTCGAATTTGAGAGCTAGAGTGGTTAAACGACTATGGTGTATTTGGTGATTAAGGTAAGCAACGATAATGTGAAATTCTAATTAAATAGGGATTGTACCACGACCCCTTATGTGTGTAAATAGAGATGAAAGGGTATTAGTATGATACAACCCTTGAGGAGGTCATGACCTTTTTAAATCAATCTGATATGTTATAATTCTTACCTTCATTGCATTTTTTTTTCCTTTTTTTCCCCGATGAGTGCTTAATATCTGTATAAAAGTGTTTGATTAGATTGTTAATATCGGTACTATTGTTGTTCATCTTTGATGTTTGAAGCTCAGATATCATTAACAAGGTTACGAGTGGCTAAGGAAGTTATGGATGAGACAGCCGGTGTTGCACAGGTACTGTTATTTTTTTTAACATTCACAGGTTGTTGTATTATCAGATTCATCTTCTAGACTCTTAGGTTAGTATCGTTTTGGTTTTATGTACATCTTATTCTCATTTTCGGCTACTAATATAAGAATGAAATTTAGTTTGATTATAGTATGTTTCGATCGCAAGCTTGCTATGTTCTTTTTTCGTTGTTCGTTAGTAAACGCTGCTGTTGTACTACTATGAATTCTGCAATTTTAACAAAAAGCAATCATTTTAGATTACATACTCACCTGAACTTTAAACGTGTGGTATTTGTACCATACTACCATAGCAAGAGTTGCACAGTGAATCAGTTAGTGTTGATCCCACAACATTAATAGATCTTGAATTTCTTAGCTTGTGTAAGGTTTAGTTATGCTAGATAAATCTAACACAACTTAGTTTTAAGAACACTTTGTTTGCATAATACGAAAGATTATGCGGATTTAACTCGTTATATTAAGAAGAATTCTTCAATGAAACAGTAACACAAAACAATATAATTCACGGGAGAGGAATACAGAAACTCTGTTGTGGAGTCTATCAAGGAATGGATATAGGTTACGGTGTTTATGATCAATTACAGCATTTGGGGCATCATACGAGTAACCGCATTAGGGTCATTTGTCCTGAATTGCGACGAACATGCTAAAATCACAAGGTGAAGTAGAGTGCTTGGCTGGACAGGTAGAAGCCACAAAAAGAGATTAACCAAAACATTTTAAGATGGATTTTATGATAATCTAACCCAAACACTTCTTGATTTTGTAAAAATAATTGAAGCTATTGGATTCGAAGGGGAACCAATCAAACGACATCAGTTTCATGTAATCAAAATAACGACAGTGGTATGGTGGTTGATTTTTTGGGAGACCTTAAACAAAAGTGAGCGGACTTTTTTGAATTTTTAGATCTTTATTACGACTTTAAAAATATTTGGATGCCTAACCTATCTATGATTTGATGATTTTCTTAAAAAATTTAGGCTTGCAAGCTGTGTTTGAGAAATTGGCGCTGGGGTTCTCCTTTTGCAGGTTTCTCTTTGTTTATGACTGTCGTTTCTGTTTCAAACAAAAAAGTTAAAAGTCTTAATCTTTACTGTAAGGGGTGTGTCTAACTATGAATTCTGCAATATAACAAAAGGCAACATAGTACATACACACCTGAACTTAACGTGTGGATATTGTACCATACTACCATAGCAAGAGTTGCACAGTGAATCAGTTAGTGCTATAAAGAGGGTATGTTTTATGTCCTTCAAATTATCGTTTTTTAGTTACAAGCCTTTAAGCAGTTCATGGAAGACCACGGACACGAGCATACAATTGATGCTGTAGTAACTATCCAACGTCACTATCAGTAAGCTAACTGAAACAATTATTAACTTATAACGTAAAGAACCCGACTGCCTGCTTTGATGATCACGTGTAGTGGACATGCTTCGGCTAAGGATTCGGTTGTGAACTTGCTAAATACAGTTTACACCTATGCACCTTAGGTCAAATGTGCTATTGATCGAGTTGAGTTATCTTAGACTTTTTTGATGCGGGAACAGGTTGTCTCCAATTTCAATTCTGAGGGGAGGTATTTTTCTAGAACTAAATACAACCTTAGTTGTCAGGGTGTGGTTGGGATTGTGTTTAGTTGCTTAGTGTTTGTGTATAGTTAAAATGATTAGTTTTTGGTTTAGGATTAGTTACAACAAAAGTTAGTTAGATTAACAATCATTTAATAATCCAATTTTGTCCACAGCCTCAGTCCGGTGCAATGCACGGGTCGGAACGCCTCGTATATTGTATTAATATGTTTTGCAAGATTTAATTTATAATCTCAATCAATGTATTGAATGAATGTTTTTTAACGAACAACAAAAACCACTATTTTGATTGTTTGAATTTTAGAGCTTAATGTTCTACAACCTTTCACAACCATCACAATCACCGCTATATGATTTTAAGGAGGATATATATGAGATTGCCCTTCTAATA
>BQNB010174398.1:0-7500 GCA_026074375.1 Tanacetum coccineum
TTTAGTACTCATACGGCCTATAATTAATTAGGTTGCATTCGGTGTTTATCTGACGCATTTTATGTGATATACTTGATATTCATTTACTCAAGGTGAGTTCATAACCCCACATTTTACATTTTAATGATTTACAAGTTTTGGGGTGAGAAACATATGCATGTTTTACAATTGGACGCAAGAGGACATTTCACATTTACGATTACATGTTTGCCTAAGTAGCGATAACCCTTTGAGCCCATTATCATGAATTGTCAATTACTATTGTGAGCGAGAATGTTATAAATAGATCTATTTAGGATTGACATCCATGTTCGGGTAAGTCATGCTTAGTGTGTCGGTTTTCCAGACAACGAACGTATACCATGTCGGACATAGGATGTTGCGGGTTAGAACATCATCACGGGCAATGTTGGCAATTTATATTGCCATTCATACATGTCGAGCTTCTGTGTCATAAGCTTAGGAAAACGTAATTACATTTTATGATGTTTGCATCTGTTGCATTATCTTGGGGAAATCTTACGGTCCTACAGTATACATTTTATAAACCTATGAATTCACTCAACAATATGTTTACGTTTTAAGCAATGTTTTCTCAGGAGATCAGTAAGGTACAAGACAAGGGATACATTGATGGTCGTTGTTTTGGAAGTCATGCATTAAAGATTTGGTTGCATTACATTTTGGGAAATATTTGTTATGAACTAGAATCTTTGTAATATGTACTTTGAACAAGTGAAGCTTCGGGCTTTTGTAACAAATACTTTGCTAAATCCAATGTATCGGTTTTTAAACAACTTTTGGGTCATTCTTATATATATCTTGTGTTATTGATCTATGAAGTACCACCCCCAACTCATATTCCACTGCGACCCAATTTGAGGGTGTTACAAATTGGTATCAGAGCCAAGGTTATAGAGAACCAGGTGAAATGTTTTTGCTGGACTATAACCGTTTTCAAACATTGCATTCATACAAAGGGATTTTCATGAGACATACATACATACATACATACACTAGTTGTTGCATTAGTTTATTAGACTAGATGAATTCATGATTGATATACCTGTTATGATATAAATGTATATTACTATAAGAGTCTTATATTAAATACTAATATAACCTATTTTGGATTTTTAGATACCGTCATGTTAGATTCTGAGGATTCCACGGTTACATACACTGCTGTATCCAGTCCATTTAGAAGGTTGTCAGACATCGGATCTCCAGGGGTCGATGGACCGCCAGTGATGCCAAAGGATTCATATGCATATGTGGTAGCTTCTTTTTAGGCCTCGTCATCTCCTAATTATGTGTCGGGTCCTGAGTAACCACCTTCACCGGAGTTTGTTCTTGAGCCAGTATATCCGGAGTTCATGCCACTAGTTGATGAGCTATTGCCAGCCGAGGAGCAGCCACTGCCTGCTGCTACCTCACCCACTAATGATTCACCAGCTAAGGAGTCAGATCCTAAGGAGGATCAAGAGGAGGATGATGATGAGGACCCTAAGGAGGATCTTGCTGATTATCATGCCAACAAAGGAGACGATGGTGATGATGAGGATGATGATGTTGATATTGAGAGGGATGAGGAGGAGGAGGAGAACCCAGCTCCTACTGACTCTACAGCCGTTGCTTTACCAGCTATTGATCATGCCCCATCTGCTAAGGAAACTAACCCGTTTGAGACCGACGAGTCTGCGGCCACACCACCACCACATCCTGCATACCAGGTTACTGCTAGGATATCGATCTGAGATGAGCCACCTACACCATTTTGGTCTGATACAGAGGTTGCCAGACTCCTTAATCTACCTACTCCACCATCATCACCACTTTCCCTATGGTAATCATCACTGCCTTAGATTCCTTCTTCACCACTACCCCCGATACTATCATCACTACCAGTATCATCACCACTCCTAGTATCACCACCACTACCTTTAGCACCTCCACCATTACCTGTTAGTCCTACTTATCCATTGGGCTACAAAGCTACGATAATCTGGCTGAGAGCCGAGGCTCCATCTACTTCCCATTCACCACCGCCACATATCTTACTCTCCCACACCAGAGCAGATACACCACCATCAGGTACCCCACCATCGGGACACCACCACTCTTACCCATACTGCTACCTGCTTCATCACCATCTTTGCATCTACTCTCTACTGACCATAAAGCAGACAAATTCGAGGTTACCTTACCGCCTCGGAAGAGGTTAGGTATCGCTCTCGGTCCAAGATATGAGGTAGGAAAGAGCTCATCTGCCCCCACTGCTAGACCTCCTAGAGGTTTCAAGGCAGACTATAGTTTTGTGGCCACTATGGGCAAGGAGATTATGCGGGATCTAAAGAGAGATGTCGGTTATGAGATTACCGACACTTGGGATGAGATGCTGGTAGACATGTTAGGGGCACCAGCGACTGATGACACAGAGTTGGGTTGACGGATGATAGAGTTTGCCACTAGGCTTAGGCAAGACACAAACGAGATTTATGTGAGGTTGGATGATGAGCAAACTAAGCGACAACTGATGGCTGGTCGGCTCAACATGTTGTATAGAGATAGGTATGCACATGCTCGTATAACTTTACTAATGGAGAGAGAGGCTAGGATGTCTCGAGAGGCTTGGGGACGATCCATGAACACTAGTGATCTTCCACGTTCAGAGGTTATGTCACTGCGTACTACTGTATTGGGTTAGCAGGAAGTGATTACAGAGTTATGGGCAGCGGACCGTAGGAGACAGGCGGTGATTACAAAGTTGCTGGCAGTGGACCACAGGAGTCAGGCATAGTTCATTGAGGCACTAAAGCTGCTGAAGGCACTACAGACACAGATGATAGCATTTCAGAGACAACAAGGACCAGCTAAAGGTCCGGCACAGCCAGATGCACCAGGGGAGGCTGGTAGCAGTTCATAGATCATATTATGGCTAGTTATTTTGAATAGCCTACTAAGTATTATGGGTAACTCCCGGCTAGTATGGGTTTAGGTTGTATATTTTATCTTGTAACCTAATCGTTGTGATCATTTTGTATCTGAACCAATCATGTATGTTTTCCAATTATATATGGAATGGTGGTATTATGTCATGTCTGTAATCAAATTTATTATGAATGAATGTCAATTTACTTACACCATTGTTAACTTTAATTCAATTGTATATTTCACTGTGTGTTGTGATTTCACTTTATTTATTTTGTATATGTCATGTCATGGTTATGATTTTGTGAAATCTAACAGGTATTATATTTTCTTGTGATTGAAGAAAATGGCACCAAAAAGAGCCACCAGATCAATACCGGCTGCAACAGCCGCCACCACATCTGTCACTAATGCCTAGCTTCAAGCAATGATTGACCAAGGCATTACTGCTGCTTTGGCAGCACGTGATGCTAACAGAAGCACGAATGGCGATGACAGCCATATTTCGGGAACAGGTGTCAGAAGGATGGAACGAGTTGCTAGAGAGTGCACTTACCCAGACTTCATGAAGTGGCAACCTCTGAATTTTAAGGGCACAAAAGGAGTTGTCGAATTAATTCAATGGTTTGAGAAAATGGAAACTGTGTTAAGTATAAGCAACTACTCGGTGGAGAACCAAATCAAGTTTTCCACTTGTACTCTTCTCGCAGGTACGCTAACATGGTGGAAATCTCATGTTAGGATTGTTGGTCATGATGTTGCGTATGCAATGACTTAGACAGACCTGAAAAAGAAGATGACCAAAAAGTACTGCCCGAGGGTCAAGATTAAGAAACTGGAGGCTGAGTTGTGGAATTTAAAAGTAAGGTACCGACGTGATAGGGTACAACCAACGTTTTCAGGAACTGGCATTGCTGTATGTTAGATGTTTCTTGAAGAGTCTGACAAGATTGAGAGATATGTCGGTGGTTAGCTCAACATGATCCACAGAAGTATAGTAGCATCAAAGCCTAGGACAATGCAAGAGGCAATTGAAATAGCAACTGAGCTGATGGATAAAAAAATTCACACTTTTGCTGAACATTAGACAGAGAACAAGAGAAAGCAAGATGATAACCACCAACAACCACAACAACAACAAAACAAGAGGCAGAACACTGGCCGAGCCTACACTGCAGGATCTGGTAAGAAGAAGCCATACGGGGGATCTAAACCCATATGCGCTAAATGCAACTATCACTATGATGGTCCATGTGCTCCCAAATGCTACAAGTGAAACCGAGTTGGCCATCTGGCCCGCGACTGTATGAGTACCCCCAATGCCAACACTGCTAACAACCAAAGGGACACTGAGGCAGGTCAAAAACCTACTTGCTATGAATGTGGAGCCCAGGGACACTTCAAGAGGGATTGTCTAAAGTTGAAAACCAACAACCGCGGTAACCAAGCTGGAAATGGCAATGCTCTAGCAAAAGTGTATGCGGTAGGCCATACAGGGACAAACCCTGACTCCAACATCGTGAATGGTATGTTCTTTCTAAACAACCGCTATGCTTCTGTCTTATTTGATACTGGTGCCGATAGAAGCTTTGTGTCTACTGCATTTAGCTCCTAAATTGATATCACACCAACTGCATTAGATAACTATTATGACGTTGAACTAGATGACGGGAGAATAATTAGGTTAACCACTATCCTTGGGGTTGTATATTAAACTTCTTGAACCACCCATTCAACATAGACTTAATGCATGTAGAACTTGGTAGTCTTGACATCATTATCGGTATGGATTAGTTGGCAAAGTACCAAGCAGTCATCATTTGTGCCAAGAAAATCGTTCGTATTCCCTAGGGAAATGAAACCTTGATTGTTCATGGTGACGGAAGAAACCGAGGGAACGAGACTCGATTGAACATCATCTCATGCACTAAGATACAGAAGTACATGCTAAAAGGATGCCAGTTTTTTTGGCATATGTTACTACAAAGGAGACTGAAGACAAGGTGGAGAAAAAGCAACTTGAGGACGTACCGATCGTTCAAAATTTTCCTAAAGTATTTCCTGAGGATTTGTCGAGTCTTCCACCGGCTCGACAAGTGGAATTTCAAATCGATTTGATACCTGGTGCTGCACCCGTAGCACAGGCACCTTATCGATTAGAGCCTTCCAAAATGAAAGAGTTGTCGGAGCAACTAAAAGAACTTTTTGACAAGGGATTCATAAAACCCCGTTCCTCACCTTGGGAAGCTCCGGTCTTGTTTGTCAAGAAGAAGGATGGATCGTTTCGAATGTGCATCGACTACCGAGAGCTGAACAAGTTAACGGTGAAGAATCACTATCCCCTCCCAAGGATCGACGATTTATTTGACCAACTACAAGGATCCAGTGTTTATTCTAAGATAGACTTGAGATCAAGTTATCACCAGCTTCGAGTACGAGAAGAGGATATTCTAAAAATGGCATTCAGAACTCGATATGGTCATTATGAGTTCCAAGTTATGCCATTCGCCTTGATGAACGCACCAGCGGTATTTATGGACTTCATGAACCGCATGTGTAAGCCATTTTTGGATAAATTTGTGATTGTCTTTATTGATGATATCCTTATCTACTCCAAGAACAAGAAAGAACACGAAGAACATCTTAAGGAAATTTTGGAATTGCTTAAGAAAGAGGAGTTGTACGCTAAATTCTCTAAATGCGAATTTTGGCTTCCCAAGGTACAATTTCTCAGATACGTGATTGATAGTCAAGGCATTCACATAGATCCTGCCAAGATCAAATCCATTAAAGATTGGGCATCTCCTAAAATGCCAACAGAGATTTGTCAATTTTTAGGCCTTGTTGGGTACTACCAAAGATTCATCGAAGGATTTTCGAAGATCGCCAAGCCAATGACCAAGCTTACTCAGAAGAAGGTCATGTTCATTTAGGGGGGGCAAACAAGAAGCAACGTTTCAATTGTAGAAGCAGAAGTTGTGTAGTGTACCAATTTTGGCTTTACTTGAAGGAAGCAAAGATTTTATCGCATACTGCGATGCTTCAATCAAAGGTTTGGGCGTTGTGTTGATGCAATGAGAGAATGTGATTTCTTATGAATCACGCCAATTGAAAATTCTTGAGAAGAACTATATGACTCATGATTTGGAACTTAGAGCAGTAGTGTTCGCCCTTAAGATTTAAAGGCATTATCTGTATGAGACCAAGTGTACGGTGTTCACTGATCACAAGAGTTTACAACACATTCTTAATTAGGAAGAGTTGAACATGAGGCAACGTCGTTGGTTAGAGTTGCTTAGTGATTTTGATTATGAGATTCGTTATCACCCGGGATAGGCAAATGTTGTTGCTGATGCTTTGAGCAGGAAAGAATGAATTGAACCATTAAGAGTTTGAGCCTTAGTCATGACTATTGGCTTGGATCTTCCTAAGCAAATCTTAAATACTCAGATTAAAGCATGAAAACCAGAGAACATCAAGAACGAAGATGTTGGAGGTATGTTAATTGAAAATTCAAAGGATTCGGAGAAACTTAGAACGGAAAAGTTGGAACCTCGCACGGATGGAACTCTATGCTTAAATGGCAGGAGTTGGTTACCATGTTATGGCAACTTGAGGACTGTGATCATGCATGAGTCCCACAAGTCAAAATATTCTATCAATCCAGGTTTTGACAAGATGTATCAGGACATGAAGAAGCTATATTGGTGGCCCAATATGAAGGCTGACATCGCCAGCTATGTTAGCAAATGTTTAACTTATGCTAAGGTCAATGCTAAACATCAAAGGTCATCAGGTTTGTTGGTACAACTTGAGATACCTTAATGGAAGTAGGATAATATCACGATGGATTTTGTCACGAAGCTTCCTAAGTCATCATAAGGCTACGACACCATTTGGGTGATTGTTGACTGACTCACTAAGTCTGCAATCTTCGTACCCATGAGGGAAACTGATCACATAGGGAAACTGGAAAGAACGTACCTAAAGGAGGTGGTCACGAGGCATGAAATACCTGTCTCAATCATTTGTGATCGCGACCCTAGGTTTGCATTAAATTTCTAGAGGTCACTTCAGAAGGCATTGGGTAGTAACTTGGATATGGGTACTGCGTACCATCTAGAAACTGACAGGCAAAGCGAGAGGACTATTCAAACTCTCAAGCATATGTTGCGTGCTTGTACAATCGACATTGGAAATGGTTGGGTTAACCATTTGCCATTGGTCGAGTTCTCGTATAACAATAGTTATCACGCTAGCATCAAGGCCGCACCATTTGAAGAACTTTATGGTTGAAAGTGTCGTTCACCTGTTTGTTGGGCGGAGGTTGGAGAAGTATAACTCACTGGTCCAGAGATAGTTCAAGAGATGACCGAGAAAATCATTCAGATCAAGCAGAGAATTCAGGCTGCTCATGATCGGCAAAAGTGTTACGCCAATTTAAAGCATAAGCCTATGGAATTTTAAGTTGGAGATAGAGTTATGCTCAAAGTTTCGCTTTGGAAAGGAGTAGTACGTTTTGGAAAACAAATTTGTTAGACCTTTTAAGGTGTTAGAAAGGGTTAGAGA
>BQNB010174398.1:10000-13263 GCA_026074375.1 Tanacetum coccineum
CTGACTATACGCTTAGAGATTATATACAAATCAAGAGCATATGCAAGGTAATAATACAAGCATCAACACTTCATTTTTATTGCTAAAGTAAACGAGAACACACTTTTCTCTCTTGTGACTCCCTCCCAACACAGTAGCACACATCAAAATCGCAAGATGAACAAAATCCTACAAAAGAATTTATCTACAGACATTTTACACTAACATAATCGGCTACTTAATTTCTTAAGTTATTAACCTTAAAGGTGTTTCTAGAAGTTTGAAGGTTAGGCAGTTACAATTGTTAAAAGCATATGAAGAGGTTGAGAGATTAGGGTTAGTTGGAAAAATTAGGTAGGGGGGGTGGGGGGGGTATATCAAAATGGTAGTTGTATATAGCTTGGGTTTGTCATCTTAACTAGGGTTTGAAGATATGTTGTTCATCACCTACAATAGTCTTCATATAAGGTTTACCTAAAACACTTAAAAACATGCTTTATTTTCATGATTTTATGCGATATAAGTGCACTTGTTATATATGTATAAATTCACGCATCTGAGGACTTATTACTTGTAAAAATGGATTTTTACACTTGTTTATGACTTGGTAGAATACACTTTTTATATAATTTTGTAGAAAAAATGTTGCTATTCATGGTAAGGATGGGAGTCAACTATAGTGGGAGTGTGTATAGTGGGGGGGGGGGTTGTGTGGGGTGAAGTGGGGGGGGGGGGTGGGTGGTGAGGTGGGGTGGTTATTTGGTTGATAGGTGGTGATATGGGAGGTAGGTGGGGGAAAGTTGAATGATGGGAATTTTTGGAGTTGTTAGATATTTTAATAAAGTTGATGTTCGTTAAATTAGAATCTGTTCATTAACTTTCATAAGATATTACAGTTTACAGATCAACTTGACTTATCATAATGACTCTTTGAGAGTGCGACGCCTAAAATCATGTATGGTTTAGTTTTTTTTTTTTTTTATTTTTCTTCGCTATAAAAACTTATGTAAACAAGTTATCTAAAATAGGTATAACTTATGAACTTATATGAACAAATAAGTATGTACACTATATAGGGGGAAAATCTTGTGATCCGTTGGACATTTTTGGACAATTATAGCACTGAGTTCCCTGAAGGAATTAGACATTGTGATAAATAAGAGTGAGTAATAGGACTTGTACACAAAGTGGTGAAAACTCAAACGGGTTGGAGTTATAAAAACTATACTTTTGTAAACACTTTTTAATCAAAATAGACGAAGTGGGCTGTTGAAATTCGAACTTAACATATATTTTTTATTATTTTATTAAAAACTACATTTCACGAAGGATCAGTGGTCTATGTAGAGAACTGCAAAAAAAACCGATTTAAACTGAGGAGAGATAACGCTAAATTTAAAGTTATACGTTAATTAAACACGTTTATAAAAAGAATCATTTTCTATGAAAAAAACGCAATTACTTATTTCACATCTAATGAAAAGGTAGACATATATTTTATCAGTTTAGTAAATAATTTTTAGGGATTTTTCAGAAACAATAAGAATCATAATTTTACCGAGATTAAGTAATAACGGAGTTATGCAAATTACGCGAGTTTTATACGACAATAATATACTTTTAAACTCATTTTTATAAAAGTTACTAGTTCAAGCCATCTCTCATAGACATTGAACATTTTGAAACATCATATTTGTTTGATTAAAACATTTATTACACATGACGTGCTCGAAAGAAATAACTAAAAATGTAGTTTAAAACAAAAAAAAAAAGATAAAAATAAAATAAAAAAAAAAAACTAGATGATACGACATTTACAGGTATTTTACGATGAACTAAATCTATAAAAATAATTACCAAACTGTCATGAATATTAAAAAACGCACTGTTTCATAACAGGGGACTAAAATATGGAAAAATGTATATTTTGATAACTCGTCTTAAGAATAACGAAAGCATGGATCATAAGAAACTGTAAGAAAGCTTGTGGCTTAAACGATAAAAGTTAAACGTCGTTTTTAATAAGGAAAATATTTATATTAAACGTTTTACCTTTATAAATACTGGTAGATTTCACAAAAACGCAAATAGGATGGTGAAAGAAGCATATAGAATAATTATGTGGTAGTAGTTTACTCAAAGTTCTTAGATACTAGGAGCATAAGCGGCCTATAATTAAATAGGTTGCATTCGGCCTTTTATTTTGTTTTATCTGACGCATTTTTTAGGTTGCATTCGGCGTTTATCTGACGCATTTTCTGTGATATACTTGATATTCATTTACTCAAAGTGAGTTCATAGCCCCACGTTTTATATTTTAATGATTTACAAGTTTTAGGGTGAGAAACATATGCATGTTTTACAATTGGACGCAAGAGGACATTTCAAATTTACGATTACGTGTTTGCCTAAGTGGAGATAACCCTCTGAGCCTATTATCATGAACTGTCAATTACTGTTGTAAGCGTAAATGTTATAAATAGATCTATTTGGCATTGACATCCCCATTCGGGTGAGTCATGCTCACTGTGCCAGTTTGTCGGACAACGAACGTATACCATGTCAGACATAGGATGTTGCGGGTTAGAACATTATCACGGGCAATGTTGCCAATTTATATTGCAATTCATACATGTCGAACTTCAGTGTCATAAGCTTAGAAAAACATAATTACATTTTATAATGTTTGCATCTGTTCCATTATCATGGGAAAATCTTGCGGTCCTACATTATACTTTTTATAAACCTATGAATTCACTCAACAATATGTTGACGTTTTAAGTAATGTTTTCTCAGGAGATCAGTAAGGTACAAGACAAGGGATACATTGGTGGTCGTTATTTTGGAAGTCATGCATTAAAGATTTGGCTGCATTACATTTTGGGAAACATTTGTTATGAACTAGAATCTTTGTAATATGTACTTTGAACAAGTGAAGCTTTGGGCTTTGTAACAAATACTTTGCTAAATACAATGTATCGGTTTTTAAATGACTTTTGGTTCGTTCTTATATATATATATCTTGTATTATTGATCTATGAAGTACCACCCCCAACCCATATTCCACTGCGACCCAATTTGGGGGTGTTACATAACAGCCATGCGTACCTCTCGCTCTAAGCATCTTAGGCTATGTTTATTCATGATTTTTATTCAACTGGTTGTAAGTACATAGCATTTAATGGGCATATTTAATTCACATAAGTACAAAATGAATGCATGAACACCTACCGATCGGTTTAACATATGACTTTCTAATCTTTCTTCCAACCTTGCCACATGGC
>BQNB010174399.1:551-13263 GCA_026074375.1 Tanacetum coccineum
AAAATCTAAATTTGGTGTTAAAATAAGCTAAAAATGCTATAGAAAATTTTTTATTTTACTTAATTTTTCCCGAAAAAAGTGTCGCTAAAAGGGTGTCGACCGGTTAAAATTTTTTTACCTTATTACCAAAATTTGGATTTGACGTAAAAATAAGTTAAAAAAGCTATAGAAAAAAATTCATTTTACTTAAAAAATGTCGCTAAACGTGTTTAACAAAATGCAATACATGTCTTTAACAAAACGCAACGATCTTTAACAAAACGCAATGACTTTTGAATCAAAACGCAATGACCATTTAATCAAAACGCAGTGACACCAAAACGCAGTGACACCAAAACGCAGTGACACCAAAACGCAGTGACACCAAAACGCAGTCACTTTTCTTGATCAAAACGCAATGTCTTCTATGATCAAAACGCAATGTTCTTTGATCAAAACGCAGTCTGTCTTGATCAAAACGCAATGTATAAAAAAATTTGGCAGAGTAACGTTAAATTCAGTATATAAAAGTCTTCAATGTACCTAAAACGTAGTAGTAAAACGCAATACCAAACAAAAAAAATCAAAACGCAAGAAAAAAATTCTAAAAAAAAAAAATCAAAAGGCAAAAAAAATAAAAATCAAAACGCAAAAAAAAATTAAAACGCAAGGAAAAAAATAAAAACGCAACAAAAAAATCAAAACGCAACAAAAAATCAAAACGCAACACAAAAAAAATCAAAACGCAACAAAAAATCAATACGCAACAAAAAAAATCAAAACGCAACAAGAAAAAATCAAAACGCAACAAGAAAAAAAAATCAAAACCCAACAAGAACTTTGCTAGAGAGTCAAAACGCAACGACGAAATATACGACTTTTTCCACTAAAAATCGCCTAAAGATCACCATTTTTGACCTTTTAACTTGATTTCTCTTGCACAATTAGTTGCCTTATGCCTAGATCTTGCTTAATAACATAAACATTCAAACATAAACTCTTCACATATCTATAGTTTGTTTAACGCAATCAAAATCTGTTTGATTTTTTTTTTGAGTTCCAAATGACACATAGGCTATATCCCTTTTTTCCCAAAACAGCATTCTATACAAGTGTAAGTATAACAACTCCGGTTGTTAGGGTCATTGATGTCGTCAGATAATAATTCCACTATGTATTTTCTCAGTATTGTACGCGTTTGCTTTTAAATATCGTAAACGTTAAGATTAAAATCGCGTACGCTAAAATATTATCATATCAATGTAAAACGAGCATGACACACAATAAAAGTTTTTACATCATAGCCAAGTATTAAATACGATTTGACACTTTTTGAACCACAAAGATAAATCGACACCATCTGAACATCCGACGTACTGTAGCTCTGTATCAGCCAATAGTTCTAGGAATCCCATTTCACTTCTATTAGACATGTACAATCGAATCACACATGATACAATAGTCGATAGCTACGAAATGAAAAATTGACGCGATATGCACGTTTGATTTTAAGAGAGAGAAACTAGAAGAGGTTTAAGAGAAAATGTAAAAGATATCTGATCTTAGTAAGTAATTTGAAGCAACTCTAACTTTTTCCAAGTGGAAAAGTTTCACTTATATACCGACGCAGCTTCTAAAAGTGACAAGCGCGGAAGATACATCTAAATACTATGGAAACTCCTAATCGCGTAGCTCCGGCGTTTGCTCATAACGGAGATCTATCTTATTCTCTTCTACAACGCTATACATAATTAGATTATCTACTCACGCCCGATTCCCGCTATATTCCTATCAATTACAATAATTACAATTACTAACTTCATAAAGCACCGACAAAGTTACATTAACTAATTAAAGACCGAAGTTCCATCGTAGAGTGACCGAACTTCCTTGTTCGACTCAATAAATTGAGGCTAACACACTAGCATCATATAACATTAAAAACACTTTAGTCCCCCCTCCTCTTGTACTATTCGACACAAACAAACACCTCATGACCTTGGTGGGCAAGTTTTGAATTCAAATGGCAACAAGACAAGCATACATCACATGTTTAGTTAAACTTGAATATGATTGGAGGATCAAATTGGTCCCCTCCCCCTCCTTGTCTCATTTCAACGGCACACACACACAAACATACTTTAGTATGTGAAGCAACTAGCTTATATCATAACCCTTTTACACATTCATTCATTTCATACACACACACTTGTATTTTGAGCTTTTCTTTTCTCTTTGTCTCCCCCTAGCACGAAACACACACAAACACATACATAATTCATAACTTTTGATTTTCTTCAAGATCCAATCATTCTAAGTTCATTTCCAAGGATTTCTAAGGTAGATCCAAGTATTGGTTAGTTGTTTTTCAAGAGTTTTCAAGATTTATAAAATTAGGGTTTGCAAGATTATTTGGGGTTTTTATAGATCTATAGTTCTTGGGTATAGATCTTGTGTTTTCACTACTTGTTCTTCTTGATTTGTAAGTTCTTCTTGATCTTTGCTTGGTTTCATCTATTATCTTTATAGATCTATGTTTGTTGATAAAGATCCAAGTGTTTGTGGTGATTTTATAAAAGAAAGTACAAGCTATTTTTGTTCATCTTAAAAATATATTAGAAGTCTTATGACAAAAACTTTTATGTTGATGTTATTATTATGCTCATGGTAAGATGAGAGTGGGATGAGTGTTGCAACAATAGAAATGATGGAATTAGGTTAGTTTAGGATGTGGTTTTGCGGTGGATTAGTTGTGAATGGAGATTATGCTATACTAGGCACTATTATGAAGTTTGGGTGGATTTTGGTTGCGTTTTTGGCAAAAAGTGCTTGTTGTCCCGAAATGGTTTTGAGGTTTTGAGTGACCTAAAAATGTTTTCATTAGGCGAGAAGGTAGTTTTCGGATAGCTTATTCCGAATAGATAGTTTTTCATATATCGCACTTTAAAAACGGACTTAAAACGACCAAGTTATGGCCAAATAAAACTTGAACATTTTTTGGCGAAACACCTTAAAAAGCTTGCTGATGTGAATAGTAAAATAAGTTTTCGGGCACTTTCAGACGATTTTGGACATTTTAAATGCAAGCGAAACATATAGGAATGTTATGTAATTAGTTAGAACAACTAGAAATGTCATGAAAGGTTATTTGAGATGCCGATCTTAATAAAAAGTAGGATTATTAAAAATGG
Organism: Tanacetum coccineum; assembly: GCA_026074375.1. Lineage (NCBI taxonomy): Eukaryota > Viridiplantae > Streptophyta > Magnoliopsida > Asterales > Asteraceae > Tanacetum > Tanacetum coccineum. The sequence goes on from BQNB010174399.1 coordinate 3,722, forward strand.
TACGAAATGGACATTTAAGCGATTTAAACATAAAATTAGGCGGTTTAGGATTTGTTTAAGCGATTTGTAAAATATGGAAATATAAGAAAATAGGGGACGCTATTAACATTTTGAAACTAAAAACTTTCCTAAAAAGGAAAAGTTTCTATAAATAGTAACTTTTTACAAGTGTCGAGATTTAGCCTTCTATTACTAAAACGCAAACACACTTGGATGCTTTAAATGATGAACATAGATGCTTTACTTGTTTACTTTGCCGAATGCTAAGTCATACCCATATTTAATCTAGGTCGCGGCTAGACCTCCTTATATCATCATCGTTGTTGTGATTATCGCTGTGTGTGGTTAAGGTGAGTCTAGCCATTGTTTTACCTATTTTCAAATGCTTTATACTTTGGGGTGAGAAACATTGTTTTCTTTTAAAATTGGACACAAGTTCTTAACGTGAGTTTTACATGTTTATGTATTGCCTAAGTTTTGCTACAAACCACTATGCACGAACTTCATGAAACCGTTGTCCACTTTTGGCCAATTGGTTTGGGTTAAGTTAAAGCGGCGGACGTGCGTAAATAGATCTATTGGGACTAATTACCCCTATTCGCTTTGGTTCCACTTAACGAAGAACAAACGGATATATGTCATGTCGATTGTACGTTGTGGTGGTCTTTGGTTTGGGACACCAATTAAGGGCAAGAATACTATGTGGCATGATATGATATGCCCTATCTTATTAGCATCGGTGTCATGAGCTTAGAGTAACAGTAAATACTTTCTATGTGATACTGTATCTGTTATAGTAGCCGCATGCATTTTGAAATCTTGTGGTCCACTCTTGTACTAACTTAAACCTATGAATTCACCAACATTATGTTGACGTTTTAAACATGTTTCTCAGGTGCTTAGCTTGGATTGATTCTTGATGCTAAATGGAGTCTATGTGCTATGAGACTTCACCGATTTCAAGACTTATCTATTATATACTCCTTGTCATTATCAAAATTTTGTTATGCTTTCGCTACATTTAACTCTCTTATGACCGGTTGTAAAACTTAAATTTATTTTCTTTTATGCAACGAGTAAACTTTTTCAAACGTCCATGATTAGTGGTCGTTCTTTATTGCTTTGTGTTCGGATTGTTATGACGTCACTCCCTCAGACACGTATTCCGTCCAGGCCCCGTCTAGGGTGTGACAGGGCAGCAAAACTACGTGCTTGCAGCCATGGCGGGGATGTTTCGATCACGCTTGGTTGCATTTGATTAGCTTTCTTTGGTTATCATATGACAGCTTATTTGTTATTCATCATGGTGGTATCTTGGCGAAGCAGCGACACCCTGAATGTGGTTGCACAGTCATGGCGGGGCAAACTAATAGATTTACAGCCATAGCGGGGCAAAATGATTAGATTTGCAGATATGGGTCGCGTTTACAACACGGTTTGCTTATGCTTATATTTTCATTGTTTAAAACGGAAAAGTGCTTGAAATATGCACACCTCTCCTTAATTGCCTCGGTTTCGGCGATCTATTCATCTCCGCCATTCTTGGTGTGTGACGCTGTTAATCATTGTTTGCCTATGACCACTTTGAATGTGTGACTAAAGTGAACAAAAAAAATGCAAATGTTAGGCTATGATAATGAGGTTTTAGAACATATGATTCTTATATAGTTATTTTAGCTTTATTCTAGGCGATGAAGATAACTACAATAGTTTGATGCATCGTGAACTACAATAGTTTGATGCATCGTTATGGGTGAAATCAACCCGTATCTTGGCGGGGCAGCACGTTGTCGTATTTGCAGCCATGTCGGTTTGGATAATGTTTTATCCCATCCTGTATATGGAAATCCGAGCCAAACGGTTTTTTGAGGCTTATATACAATCCTATTGAGGTCAACTATTAGATTTTCAGCCATTGTAGGGCATTCGACAAAGACAGAAACTTCTATAAAAATCAGTCATACATATGTGTGTATGACATAAAGTCAATGTTGGTGAGTATATGTATATTTATAATACAGATGCAAAACGACGCCGTATCCTATCAAAAATACAATGAAACAACATATGGCGTCATAGTGGCGGCCTCTTACTCTATATTTTAGGATGCTTTTTTTTTAGAAAACGTGCCTGGCAAATTACTGTTTTATTATGTAATATGGTAACTGAGGCGATGATGAATTTTTTCTGCGTTTATTGTTTTAGGAGGCGTAGTTTACTGAAACCAGTATATTGATGTGCCAGCCACATGGTTGCAGCGATTAGGGGTCTTTGGTGCCGCCTTCACATTCGCAAGCCTGAGCCTCCTTTATGCTGATGCCCACATACATATTTAAAAAGAAACAACATAATGTGTGTGTCTTTCGACAAACACACAAAATTCTAGAAAACTCAACCGCACATATGTGTGTGACAGAAAGATAATGTTGGTAAATATATGTAATACAGATCATACATCTGTTTGCTTCCGTTTCTATGTAAGATATCGATTTTATCACGGTCTTGCTGAAACTGGCAGAAAATAACAATGATAGGGTCAAGATAATTACGAATGAGGCGAAAGCAAATCTAACAGGTACGGTTAACCATTTTATAATTTTGACACTTATCGAGTATTTCAATACTTATAACGGTTGAATCCGAATTGAAAAAGTCAGACCCTTTAGGAAAGAAGCAACTATAAATAATGAGCAGATTTTTTTACTTCAGAACACGAACAGCCAAACAACATAATAAACAACTGTTTTTTGGATCATAATATGTTGCAGGGATTAAAGGTTGCTTCTGTGTTTGTTTTGATGGAGGATTTGTCGCCCCTGAGGGTTGACATAAGTGAATGATTGTTAATTCAATGAACTGAATATTTTTGAATAATTCTTAAGTTGAAATGTAGTACTATTATGACAGTGGGTTATGTAAGATAGGTGTTAGATATTGAATCTTACTCTCTCAGTCGTAAAACAGTCGCTAGGTTTAAACATTTGTTTAGTTAAAATCTTAGCATCCTTTTCTTGCATCAAAATTCCATAAAGCTTCAATCTTTATACCCAAACATGGATTCCTCAAATTGGTCAACCCCCAAAATGACCCAAATCCCAAATCAAGAAAACAATGATACAAGATCAGATCATTTGTTTCAAACCACAAGTGCATTGGATTATAGGGAAAACTATTAGGATTTGATGGATAATTTAAGTGGCTTTATGGCAATTGGTGCTTTCTTAATATGCCATGTTTAAGCTGTTAACGTACTGTCAAATCATGCTTTTTGTTTGTTGATTCGTAGGCTCAGGCAGGAAGAGGTGAAGATCCGAGCTTTGGACAATTATGAACATAGAAAAGAAGAGGTGGAGGCGAAAAGAATGGATGTCATATATATACATGTATTGATGCAGCAAAATCTTATTGCGCTTCCAGTGTGCGTAAGTGACCTTCTTATGAGCGTGCTTTATTTCTTGCGTCATATTGCTATAAGAGCAGGGGATATGATTTTAGGAATAAATAGGACTTGCCTTAGAAGTTTGTGGTTTTTTTGGGGGTGTTTGGATGTTAAATCAAATTTAAATATATTTGGTCTTCTTTTTTCTTTTCTTTCTTTAATAAGTACAAGTCTACCGCTCTGTAGTTGAGACCACTTTTCGGCCACTTGGAGACCACATATGTGGTAGCAAAAAGTCAAATTGTGGTAGTGTTATGCTATGATTTTTCTATTATCACTGGATAAATCAGTAACATATGTTTTACAAGGTAAATTGTATTTAGCAGTCACTTTACCGGTTCTGTGCAGGTCCAGTTACCATTAACTATGCTAATTCCACATTGGAGAAGGCAATACTTGAGATGAACCCTCACAGATGGACAAAGGTATCTAAATTCTACCCTGATTTTGCTTCGCATTTGTACAATGTTGATGGATCAAAAATTAAGGTTTAGGTTGTTAAAATCTGATCAACCTAATAAATTGAAAATGTTTCACATGGTGGTAAGGTAAGACGAGTTCTGCTTATCATGTTTTTTAAGGCGCATAGGCAATTGTAAACACACTCTTGAAACCTGATCGCTAGATGCAAATAATGCAATAGTAACTTTGTGACACAAGTATAAGCAAAATGTAGTAAATCAAAGATAAAAAAACTTACGGTGAGGGTAGGATCATCATCAAGAAACATATATAGAAGATAAAAAGCACCGAATAAAAGAGAAAATAATATTGGTTTTGAAACTCTTGCCACAAAACCATTTCTATTAAATACCCTCCATAATGCCTCTGCTATTGAACCCACCATCAGCCCTTTGACTTTTCAACACAAAAAAGTCAAAATTATCTAAAATATAGCTCTTCTTAATGTAGAAAGTGGAAATGTGAAGTTAAAAAATTTAACCCTTTAATAGAGTACTGAATTTGAAAGAATTTTCTTTTTGGGGTGTTTGGAATTGCTTATTAAAATGTATGATTGAGATAGTTATTGTATTTGCTTATACTATTGTGAACTGCAATGATAAGTATTTGTTCAAAAGTTTATGATAACAAAGAAAAAGCTGGCCGAATCACAAGTGCACAGAGAAAGCAAGAGATTGTAGGCTGTTTTTCTAATTGTGGTTTCTTTGTAATTCTACTAGCTATCTCACGTGTAATCTCTTACATGTCTACCATCATTTTATTAATCCTCTGAATAATATAATTTCATGTTAACAGACAGAAGCTGAGATTGGTGATGTCCTTCCAGACATAAGATATAAGAAGCAATGTCTTGCAGCTTTAAAGAAGAGGTGAGTAAAACATACCCGACATATTTTAGACATATGTGTGGCAATGAATGTAACATATTTTTTTGTATCAAGGTTGTATGGGACAAAGATCATGCTGAAGATTCGCCACTTCCCTGGAATTTTCCTCTCAATACAAGCCACTGAATGATTCTTCCAAAAAGTGAACAAAATTCTAATCAACTTCTATCCAGGCCTTCATGCATTATGGAAGTGTCACGAGCGACCACTTTGTATTAGCTTAGGAACTATAGGTCTAAACATTGTATTTGCTTTGCAATTCTTTTAGCTTAAAAATTATATTAATGCAACCTTCACTTTTGTATTTGCTTTGTGATTTTTTAGCTTAAAAATTGTAACTCTAGGATTTGTGATAGAACATGTTCCCAGTATTAGAAATTGGGCGTCCATAAATATGTCAAAATGTTTGACAGAATTTAGAAAGCTATTTTATTAGTACTGTGATTGCTTATTGTTATATATGCCGAGATAAGCTTATTTGTTTGTGATGAATAATTTTAAAAACGCTTTAAACAAAACGCATTGCGGATCGTTTTGTTGAAAAGTTGATCGTTAACGTAAAATCCCGCGCTCCGCAGCGGAGCGCGGGTTAGAAACCTCGTTAAAATAATTGTGTAAGAGAGGAAACATAAAATATTAGATGCCTCTAAAAAGTGTGTAGGAAATTTAATCGATAAACATCTGTATACACAACTATATAAGAGAATGTATGACAAAAATAATTTGATTGCAATACACTTCAATGTGAAAATTAAAAGGAAAAGAATAGTAAAAAGAAAAAAAATGAAAAATGAAAAGAAATGTTGAATTATATGTTCTTCGGAGGAAAGAAAAAGAAAAGTAATCATGATTTATGTTTTTAAGTTGGAGTAAAAGGAAAATTACTTGTTTAGATTATATGCATGTGCTTTAGTTTTTAGCATCAAATACTTTTAAAAAGACATATTAGTCTTTACACAAAACGAGGCATTACGACCCATGCGATGCACGGGCTTTGTTTTTCGTTAAAAAGTTGAACTTTGCTTATGTTTAAAACTCAACTTTTTTATGTGTTATTACAATTAACAAACAACTTCGAGTTAAAAATATGTATTTTTTCCTTTCTATTCATTTGCAAGGTCATACAAAGTAGTACTAATAAACTATATTTTCAAAAATTCTCAAAGCCCATAAATTAATAAAAGCGACCGTACTAATTAAACCTTTAACATAGTCGTGATATAATGCCCGCATGCGTTCGCATTTTTCATCTGACTGTTTTTCATGATTTGTTTTCATCTTTCTTTGTGAAAATCTGTAAGAACCCGTTAACACTTACACTTCATATAACACAACACGAATCGAACTAGAAAAGAGATAAAGAAAGTGAGTTGATTTAGAGAGAGAAAGAAGAGAGAGAGAGTTGAGAGAGAAACTAGAGATATTATTTAGAAAAATGAGAAGTTAGATATTTTCTAAGTAAAAATATCTATATATACCCCTACACATTTAATGTGACGCGCGAGATATTTAACTAGGACTCGGGCTCGGGTTTTGCTTGGGATTAAACCCGAAACATATACAATATTAGTTTAACTATCGAGCCCGATTCCCGATAATATTCTATTACAAAATTAACTAATTAATTGACCGTGACTTAAATACATAATGAACGAACTTCATGTTCGACTCAATATTTTAAGGCTAACATTTTAGAAGGAAATAAGCAAAAGTGGGAGAGCTTTCAAAGTGGGAATAGTAGTTGTAAGAGCAATCATAGGGACAACTCACGCCAAACTTTGCATAATAACCAAAAGCAATGGAATGTGCGAGCTATGACTACTGCTACTATTAATGAAAAGGTGTCTTCTGGATCACTTCCTTTGTGTTAACGTTGTTTTACTTACAATGTTGGTCACTGTACGATCAAGTGCCACAATTGTGGAAAGGTTGGGAACAAGGCAAGGTATTGCAAGGAGAAGAATGTTGCCACAGGTGCTAATGCTCAACCCATTTCGACTTGTTATGATTGTGGTAAGCAAGGCCATACTAGGAATCGAGGCCCACAGAAGGTTAAGCAAGAGGAAGTTGGAGAAGCTCGTATCCGAGCTTATGCTATTAAGGATGTTGAGCCGCAAGGTCCGAATGTGGTTACTGGTACATTTCTGCTCAATAACCGCTATGCTTTTATTTTATTCGATTTGGGTTCCGAAAGGAGTTTTGTGGGTACTAGATTTAGTTCCATGCTTAATATCGATCCGGTTAAAATAGGAGCTTGTTATGAAATAGAGTTAGCTGATGGAAAGGTAGTTAGTACGAACACTATTTTGAAAGGTTGCACTTTGAATTTAGTAAACCATATTTTTGAAATTGATCTTATGCCGATTGAGCTTGGTACGTTTGACGTCATAATCAGTATGGATTAGCTTGTTAAGCACGATGTCGTTATCGTTTACGGCGAGAATGTTGTTCGTATACCGTACGGAAACAAGATGTTGATTGTCGATAGTGACAAGGGTGTGTCTCGACTAAGGGTAATATCTTGTATTAAAGCCCGTAAGTATGTCGAGCGAGGTTGTTATTTGTTTTTGGCACACGTGACGGAGAAGAAATCAAAGGAGAAATGATTGGAAGACGTGCCTATAATTTGTGACTTTCCTGAGGTGTTTTCTGAGGAGTTGCCAGGACTACCACCGCCGAGGCAAAGAGAGTTTCGAATTGATCTAGTACCGGCGGCTGCACCTGTTGCACGTGCACCATATAGATTGGCATCTTCTGAGATGAGAGAGTTGTATGTACAACTACAAGAGCTGCTGGAGAAAGGATTTATTCATCCAAGTTCATCACCGTGGGGAGCACTTGTGTTGTTTGTGAAGAAGAAAGATGGATCTTTTAGAAGGTGTATAGATTTTCGCGAGTTGAACAAGTTGACTATCAAGAATCATTATCTTCTCCCAAGAATCAACGATTTATTTGACCAACTGCAAGGTTCGAGCATGTATTCTAAGATCGATCTGCGATCAGGATATCACCAGTTACGCATTAAAGAAGAGGACATTCCAATTACTACATTTAGAACTCGGTATGTTTAATTAATAAACACTTAGTTTTTGATACTTCCTATGTGATTAAAATATGTCTTGAAAAATTCCGGTGGGAGAAAATATTATCAGCTGAATGGTTTTGGAACATTTTGATAATGTTTGGAATACATAAGAATGGTCATTTGTGATGTGTACTCCATGAACATAAAGCTTTGGTTTTCTTGAAAAAAAACTCTCTCTACACAAATAGGTCCAATTGAAAAATGTAGTCTTTTGAAAACATTGTGAGGAGTGAGTGTTGAAACACACAATTTTGAAAGATTATGATTTGTCATCGAGAAATTCTTGACAATTGTATTCAACTTTTTGAAAAAACCAAATGTTGTTTTTTAGTGAGGACTTCTCTTCTAACGCTAAGGTAAGCGATCTGAAACGTACATACACTATCTTTTTCTATGAGCTTTAAACACATTGAATGTCTGCTCAAGATTCCGAGCAACATTAATTTTCTCTGTTGTGAGGTAAGTTATAAACCTTCCTTTATTTGAAGTCCGGGTTATGTATGTTATTTGCACATAAGCCATTAAGAAAATTAGAAATGGCATGTTTTGAAACTATTTGCAACTCACGCCTTCGAACTTCATTTACACACCCTGTCAATGTAATCGACATTTCTTAAGCCCGTAAATGTTTCGATTCCAAGAGACATGTCGAGGAAGATTCTTGTTTGGAATTTTCTATTTTTCAGATTTTGTTTACTATATATATATTTACTTGTGGTCCTAGCATTGCTATATGTGAAGGTGGAATTAGTAATTCCCAATCTTGTCGTTAGGTAGTGTCTTGTTAGAGGAACAACTTTTGGAACCAGCTTTGAACTTGACTGTTCATTGCTGTGGTCTTGAATTCCGAGTTCTGAACGGTTATGATCAGAAGTCATTTGATGAAGAACGAGGCCTGAACTGATGTGAACAGACATCATTTGACATTGATGACCGAGGCTTGAACTGCTGTGTTCAAACGTCATTTGAACATTGAGGAACGGGGCCTGAAGTGTTATTTTCAGCAGACGCCATTTGATGTAGCTCATCTTTTGTGAAACCATTCTGGCACTGGTTTCTTAGATATCAGTAATTTCAGCAACCACACTCTGAGATTTTCCTGCTTTTCATTGTATAGTGCATCTGCATTTAGGTCAATTCTTTGTTGCTTTTGACCATTGAATGATATACCTGCACTTAAACCCAGAGTTTGTTTGCTTGCATGAATATGAGGGATATCTACTATTGAAACATGCGTGGGTTCACTGTCAACCTTGCCCGTGCAAGAGTTGAATAACTTTCCTGTGGGAATCCACCTAAAACGAACATTACTAAAGATTCTACCCATTGGTTTCCATTTAAGATTAGGTCTAGAAGGTGTCGTTTGTGTCCATTTGTATTCTGATGGGCATTTCTTTTCTATCCACCATTTCCATGCCTTATTTGTATTCTCATACAACTCCTTAAAGTAACTCTTGGGTTTCTGAATAGTGGTATCTGATGCAACTGTTTTCTTATGAGGTGTTGCAACAGATTTGTTCGTTTTTCTCTTTGGTTTACTAGCACTAATAGGCTTCTTAGTTCTAGCATTCACGTCATTCAAGTATTTAAAAACACAAGCATCATGATTAGAATTAAACACACATTTTCCACATTCAGCACAAACAGCATTCACATTTGAAGTTCTGGA
>BQNB010174400.1:2362-13263 GCA_026074375.1 Tanacetum coccineum
TCATAATTTTTTTTCGGCAAAACTATCCACTTTTAGAAAAACTTCCTTTACAACTTTTTCATGCACCAACATACACGATCTTGTGGAATTTTTTTCATAATTTTTTGAGAACTTTTAAAAAAAATAAATCTTTTTATCATTCTCACGAATATTTGTCTTTTTATTTGATCTTTATCCTATATATATATATGCAATTCCCCCTTAAACACCTCCTCATTTCACTTCTTGGGCGATGTGGATACACTCTCTTTTCCAGATATTGTGTTTCAAATGCCTCACTTTTAGACGCGAGATCTCATTCATATTAACTTTATTTTTGACTCTCTTTAGCTCGTTGCGAAACACTTTCAAGGAGTACGCAAACCCACTAAACAACATAAATATGTATAACATATACATATATTAAATATTATTTCAAGTTTGCAAATAATCATTTTTACAAACTATTTTGCAACACATAGTTATACATTGTTTATAAAATAAAACTAAAATTTTCAGTATAAGGTATTCATTTTATTTGCCAATATTAGTTCGTATTATGAACAATTGCCGACGTTTTTTTAACACCAATAATAATTGTTATTTCTTTCGTCTCATTTTTATTGTCCATGTTTTTTTGGGATTTTCAAATTTAATTGTCCACTACTAAAAATAGATAGGGAAGTTTGATCAAGTTTACTATATTATCATTCTTTAAAATTATTATTATAAACTCAAAAAATGACTTTAATTAATTAGCTAAGAGTAAAACGGTCATTCTGTCAAAAAGTAAAAAAAAACTGTAATAAATGCACTTTTCTTAAACTCTGTGATTTTTGTCGGGTGACAAATTTTGAGACGGAGAGAGTATAAAACTGTGACAGCTAGCAAGTAAATTCTCAATGAAATGTCTTGGTCAAGATAATAAGGAATTTAATGGAAGGCATAAATTTCACCATGTACCGGTATGTAGATGTGCTACTTGGGTTGCATAATTAATGATATACTTGCACGTTATTCGTGTAAAGCTGCGGTTTTTAAACATTAAAAATGAAAAAACTAAAAATTAATAAAAATATATTAAAATAGATGTTGAATAAAAGAACACAAAATTATAAAAAATATGGTGAAATTATATCATAAAAAATAAATAGATAAAAAGATATTTCAATTTAAAAAGAGTTAAGTACATTTTTGGTCCTTGTGGTTTGGTGCGTTTTTCACTTTTGGTCCAAAATTCAAAAAAAGTTTGGTTTTGGTCCAAAAGACATAGTTTCGTTCCACTTTTAGTCCAAAAGACATAGTTTCGGTACACTTTTGGTCCAAAAGACATAGTTTTGTTCCCCTTTTAGTCCAAAAATTTTAGTCCAAATTTACGGAATTGGATTAAAAGTGGAACGAAACTATGTTTTTTGACCAAAACCAAACCTTTTTTGAATTTTGGACCAAAAGTGAAAACGCACCAAACCACAAGGACAAAAAATGTACTTAACTCATTTAAAAATAAATGTGGTTTTTTTAATTAAAAAGTGAGACGTGTCCCTATAAATTGTGGTTCCCTAAAATGAGATGGATTGCACATCCTTATATTTTCATAATAAATAAGTTTAAAAATGTGAATTTTTAATTCTTTCTAAAAATAAAATGTCATAAATGTTTTTGTAATATAGTATAGATATAGATGGCTTGCCTAGCTAGCGATCCCAAGTCTTGTTAAAAGAAATGTTTTGAAAAACGGGGTCTTTAATCGACCTGGTCGAGTCACTGGGTCAAAGGGTTACCGGTTTGATCACCGGGTCAATCCGGTCTTCCACAACAAAAAAATAAAAAATATTTGCAATGATATAAAAAATTAGTATATTTATAAATCGATCATGAATATTTCATATATTGAGCCAAAAACACATTTACTAACGAATATAACATGTAAAAATAAAATTATGTCGCAAAATTTATATGTAATAACTTGCTTAATTTATTTGTAAAAAAACACGAAAAAAATGAAAACTTGGCCGGGTCTCGAGAACCGGGTTGACCTGGGTCACTATGAACCCGGTATGTCTAACCGGGTTTCGAAACTCTCTTCAAGGAGTATGCAAACTCTCATTTCCACAAGTGTCTTATTTCGAGACACGATATCTCATTTCTATTAGCTTCATTTTGGACACTCTTTAGTGAAACTCTCTTCAAGGAGTACGCAAACCCATTAAACAACACAAATATATATAGCATATACATATATTAAATAGTGTCTAAAGTTTGCAAATAATCATTTTTACAACACATAGTTATACATTGTGTATACAATAATACTAAAAATTTCAATATAATGTATTGATTTTATTTGTAAATATTAGTTCGTATTATGAACGATTGTCGGCGTTTCTTTGTCACCAATAATTGCTATGAAAACCTTGACAGCTAACAAGCAAATTTTCAATGAAATGTCTTGAAAGGCATAAATTTCAGCATGTGCATGTCAACGTTAATAGGCCATGTACAGGTAATGCTAGTTGTGCGACTTGGGTTGCATAATTAATGTTATATGTCTTGCCTAGCGATCTCAAGTCTTCTTAAAAGTCTTTTGTGATATCAATCAAATTTTAGTCTCGCTCAAGTTGATAAGGAATTTTTGGATAACATTCTCTTCACATTGTTTAGAAATGTATTATACTTGCCATTTTTTTTATTGTGTGTACTGAATTTTTTTTCTCATTGTGCGTACTGAACTTTAAAAATTTCAAATAGTGTGTATTTTGTAACCATTTTACCCTTACTTTTTAAAAATTTCAAAAGGGTAAATTGGTTATTTTACATGGCATAATATTCACAAAATACACACAATGAACGATTTGAAATTTCAGTGCGCATAATTGAAAAAAGAAAATTAGTACACACATTAACAAAAAGTGACAAGTATAATACATTTTCAAGTATAATACAATTATGTGTCTTAATTTTTATTTAGTGTGTAATCATTAGAGGCATGTCTCATCTCTTTTAGTGGTATTTGAGGATAATGTGGAATCTTAGCCGCATTTCACTGTACTTAACTTGTTTCTTGCTTGAAAAATACATTTTCAAGCAATTAACCCGAAAATAACATCTTAAGTATGAAGTTTGTACTACAAGTCTGTCTCAACAATAAAATATAATAAAGGAATTTATGATAATCTCAGTTATATGTTTATACTAAATTTTTTGTTAGTATAATCTATGTATTTTATTTGCTAATATTGGTTAGTATACTACTCTGAATGAAATGTCTTGGTCAAGGTCAAGATGATAGGGAATTGCCATTAATTTCATGACCAAGTTGCATGTCAGGAACGTTAACTTGCAAAACTAAGGATAAAAGCCAATGCCTGTTCTTATAATTTTAACTAAATTTCCAAATATGAAGTCACCACAAGCAATAATTCACTTATCATCTTCCTCTCTTATTTCTTTTCTCTTTTACGGTCTCGCGATAACATGTCTTACTTCCGCCACTGTCTTTGCTTCCGGTGGCGGTAATGAGACTGATTATCTCGCGTTGTTGTCATTTAAGTCGATGATCACCCATGATCCATACAAAGTTCTAACCTCGTGGAATCATTCTCATTACTGTGACTGGAGTGGTATTACATGTGGAAAGCGGCACAAACGAGTGACGGTTTTACATCTGAAATCTCAAGGCTTAGAAGGCTCGTTGTCTCCTCATGTAGGAAACCTCAGCTTCCTCCGTAAGCTTTCTCTTGTTCTCAACAGCTTTCGAGGAACCATTCCTCATGAACTTGGTTGTCTATCTAGGCTACGTGTTCTTCAACTTGATGCAAACGAATTCAGTGGAGTCATTCCAGCAAACTTGTCTCGTTGTTCTAACCTCGAAAACCTTAAGCTTGGTTTTAATAAGCTTGTTGGAAGCGTACCCAAGGAGATGAGTTTACTGTCGAAACTTTCTGTTCTTGCAATTCACGACAATAAGTTAACAGGTGGAATCCCACCTTCCTTGGGGAATATCACATCAATGGAAGTATTCTCTGCTAGAGAGAACCCGTTTGGTGGGAGCATTCCAGATACCTTGGGTCTTTGGAAAAGCTTGACAACGTTTTATTGTCATGACTGCAACTTATATGGAAGCATCCCTCATTCCATTTTCAACCTCACACTCCTAGTTGATTTGTCCTTATCTATAAATCACCTCACTGGTAGTCTTCCTTCAGAAATTGGTAATCAGCTCCCAAATCTTGAGTGGCTTCAGTTATGGGGGAACAAACTGACAGGAATTCTTCCACCTTCTATTTCTAATTGTTCTAAATTAGAATATCTTGAAATGAGTAGGAACAATTTTAGTGGGAAGTTGACAATCGATTTTTCAAAATTAAGAGATATTTATTTAATTAGATTACATAATATCAACTTCCATGGACGCGGAGAAGCTGATGACATGATATTTATTGATTCTTTAAAAAACTGCACTAGATTAGAACATTTGGAACTTGAGAATTGCAACCTCATAGGAGTGCTTCCGGTATTCATAGGTAATCTTTCTGATCAACTCAGCTTTCTAAGTTTAGGACTGAATCAATTATTTGGAAGCCTCCCTTCAAGTATAGGTAGTCTAGTTGGTTTGACCACTTTAGATTTAGATGCCAATCAATTCAAAGGAAAAATCCCCACTACCATTGGTAAACTTCAAAAGCTACAATATCTTAGTTTATCTAGAAATCAATTTTTAGGGCCAATCCCTGATGCCTTTGGGAACTTATCAATGTTGAATAAACTTTACTTATATTCCAACGAATTAGAAGGCCATATTCCACCAAGCCTTGGGAATTGTAAAGAACTCAACTATTTAGACCTTTCATACAATAGACTCGGCGGAAAAATACCCAAGCAACTTCTTCAAATTCCAGCACTAACTATTTTATTAAATCTTTCTCACAACAACCTGTATGGCTCAGTTCCATCAGAGGTTAAAGACCTCAAGATGTTGAATATTCTCGATTTATCTTACAATAATTTATCAGGAAACATTAGTATCCTTGGTGAGTGCATTGGCCTTAGTACGTTAAACCTTAGGGGAAACATATTTCAAGGCATAATACCATTGTCATTAAGTTCCTTGAGAGGATTGGAGGTATTCGACATTTCTCAAAACAATTTATCAGGCAGAATTCCCCAATTCTTAGACAAATGGGTTTCCTTAGAATTTTTGAACCTATCCTTTAATGACTTTGAGGGTGAAGTGCCTATTGTAGGAGTGTTTTGCCAATCACAGAAGTGATTTGTCTCGGTTTTGGGGAAACGAATACAGCCTGTTCTGGTCGGCTTTGGGTCACACTTCGAGTTAACCAGAATGACATAGGAAGAGGGTAGTAAGAAGAAACAAAGGCTTCCTTTCGTTCTATTATTTTCATTGTGATTTGCATCCAACGTATGATCAAAATCGTTATATAATGTTGTGTGTATCCCTTTTTTGGTAAGAAGAAACGCAGTAGTCACCATCGCTTCAATTGTATGTAGAATGAAGGGGGGAGATGTTCTTGAAGTTTCATACAATGAACTGTCTCAAGGCTATCTGGAGAGTTGCTTTATAAGAGCAAATTGATGTGAGCGCAGTTAGGGCCATTGGGAGCGGGCGAGGTTCTCAGAGGATTCGGTGTTTAGATTGAGAAAGAATTTGGAGCGCAGAGAATTTGATTGGCGAGGGTGGGTTCAGCTCTGTTTATAAAGGAATTCTTGATTTTGACGATGATAGATTTGTTGCAGTCAAAGTTCTACATCTTCAGAATCGAGGAGCTCTCAAAAGTTTTCTCGCAGAATGTGAAGCATGGCGGAATATTCGACACCGTAATCTGTTGAAGATAATAACATCATGTTCAAGTGTTGATTTTCAAGGAAATGATTTTAAAGCTTTGATGTACGAGTATATGCCCAATGGAAGTGTACATGATTGGCTTCATTCAAGTGCAAATACATCAAAACTCAACCTTCTTCAAAGAATAAATATTCTCAGAGATGTTGCAACGGCACTTGACTATCTTCACATTCGCTGCGAAACAACGATTGTTCACGGTGACTTGAAGCCTAGTAACATTCTTCTTGATGCTGATATGGTGGCTCATGTTGGAGACTTTGGTTTGGCTCGACTACTTGGTACAGACTTAAATCAAAACAGCTCAACCGGGGTTAAAGGAACAATTGGTTATGCACCTCCAGGTAACTCTACTTTTATTCCATGATTCTTATATATACTTACTGGCTGCCGTTTGTAAGTTAATTAATTGTTTCTAATTTGTAGAGTATGGTATGGGGAACGATATGACAAGTAGTGGGGACGTCTACAGTTTTGGAATATTATTACTAGAGTTGATGACCGGGAAAAAGCCGACAGACGACATGTTTAATGAAGGTCTTAGCATTCATACATTTGCTTCCATGGCATTACCAGATCATGTAACAGATGTTATCGATGGTGATGCAATTGTGTTGCAAAGTAAGGAAGTGAATGCAAAGAAAGTGGAAGAATGTTTGGCTGCAACTATAAAGATCGGAGTATCATGCTCTGTGGATTCCCCACCAGAACGGATGAAAATAGAAATTGTTGTTAATGAGTTGCAGCGTATTCTGAATGGACTTCAAAATATATAAGGTACTCTGTTCTCTCCTTTTGCAAAATATGATTTTACATGAGTTTGTTAATAATTCATCACTAAAAGAGTTTTATTTTTGAACTCTTTCAGGTCTATCATCATGCTTGTATGGTAAAGCTGAGAGTAACCGCAAGAAGGAGCAATGCATGTCGTAGTTAAATAAATGTTAAGTTGTTGAAGATGTTTGTAATTGTGGTTTAATTTCCCTCAATGGTTATGTATAAGAGTACATTTACTTTCCTGGTGATGTATCATATGTGTCAAAGATGTTTATGATTATGTCTAGTTAAATTTCCCTCAATCCAGTTTTTGGTGTTGAATTCTACTGGTGATTTTAGCATGTTTACAATTTACATAGTGTTCTACTAAGAACATGGACATACGCAATTCATTTTTCGATCAGTAGTATCATACAGTCTACAAAAGATGTTAAAGTTGGTAAATCATAATTATTAAGGATTAAACTACACCGTTGGTCCTTGTGGTTTGCGTTGACCAGCGTCCCTAGTCCCTTGACCAAAAAAGTTGCACCATCCGTCCTTTAGTTGTTAAACGGTTTCCGCCGTTAGTCCTTACAGGACTACTGCGTAAAACGTATGCGGTCGGATGTGTAGACCCATAAATGGACTAAAACTGCGAAAACGTTTACCACTTAAGGACGGATGGTGCAACTTTTTTGGTCAAAGGACTAGGGACGCTGGTCAACGCAAACCACAAAGCACCTCATTTGTTGTATATGATTCTTCAGTGTGCATTCATGGTTTGTGATTGGGTGTACTAATTAGTCATATATTTTTTTGCTTAATTACAAGTCGTCGCTTATTGTTGTATGGCATACAAATGCATATACGTTTGTATGATCGATACTTGGTGTGTTAATTGTTTTAGGTGCCACTGCTAGGCGGAGTGTTTTTTGGACCAAAAGTGGAACGAAACTATGTGTTTTGGACCAAAACCAAACATTTTTTTATTTTTGGACCAAAAGTGAGAAAATGCACCAAACCACAAGGACCAAAAATGTACTTAACTCTAAATATAATTAAAGTCAGGAAAAAATTTCAAAACGCACCCTCAAGTATACTAGAAGTTACAAAATCGACCTTGCACTTTTACCTATTTACGACATTTTTATATAACAAACTTTATTTATCAAGTATGGGATGTATATCTATCGATTCATTCGGGGGAAAAAATGTCATTGAAAAGATTGTCGAATTGCGAACAAAACGAGCCCAATATTATAATGTTTTTTACATACCTACGATTTTATTAAAAAATGTTGAAGTTTAAAATATATTTTTAAGAAACTTACGGAATTAGTCTTTGAGGTTGCCATGTAGTGGCAGCGTCAGCTCAACGACAGACAAATAGTACTTCACGTTATTGTCGGCATAGCTACGACCCTCGTTTCTTACTTAATGGGGGTAGTTTATAAGATTAGAGAAAAAAACCAAATATTCGGCGTACAAGTTTATATCTAGATCAGTCCTGAAAAAACCTAGTAACTAAAATGCGGGAAATAAAAAGAATCACATATTATAAATGCATTACTTCATACATGATAAACATACGAAATGATATCACAACACAAATAATGCAAGACATGTCTTGAATTATATAAAGTTTTAGATAAGTTACTTAATTGTGTGTTAAACTTTTTTTTTAAGACAATTCGCTTAATAGTTTTTAATATGTTAAATTTAAGATATATATTGAGATAATTAATTTATTTAATGATTTAATATTGTGTTTAATTTATGATAAAAATGATTTGCTACATATATACATAAGTTATCCGTTCCTCGTATGGTTATTGTTTAATATATACTTTAATAATTAAAAACAATTAAAACGATTCAGACAATCATAAAAAAACAAACAACATTATTTCATTCTGATTCACACTTTATAACCACATATCTTACACGTAAAATGTGGTAGTCAGATTCAGACCCTAAACATCTTAATGAAACAAACACATCCTAAATTTCCTAAAAATGAAGTCACCACAAGCAATAATTTACTTCTCATTTTCCACTCTTATTTCTTTTCTCTTTTATGGTCTCTCGATAACATGTCTTACTTCCGCCATCGTCTCTGCTTCCGGTGGAGGTAACGAGACTGATTATCATGCGTTGTTGTCATTTAAGTCAAAGATCACCCAAGATCCATACCAAGTTCTAACCTCGTGGAACCATTCCTTTCATTTCTGTGAATAGAGTGGTGTTTCACGCGTTGTCTCCTCATGTAGGAAACCTCAGCTTCTTCCGTGAGCTTTCTCTCAGGAATAACAGCTTTCAAGGAACCATACCTCATGAACTTGATCGTCTATATAGGCTACGTCGTCTTAATCTTTATGATAACAAATTCAGTGGAGTCATTCCAGCAAACTTGTCTGGTTGTTCGAACCTCGAACTGCTTTCGCTCGGTGGAAATACGCTAGCTGGAAGCATACCCAATGAGATGAGTCTACTCTCGAAACTTGCTTTTCTTGTAATTGAGTTTAATAAGTTAACAGGTTGATACGATTGTTAATACTTCGTTCATGCATTCCAACTGTTCACCCATTAATAGCATTTCGGCTAAAGGTGGGTCCAATGGGAATTCCACCATTTTCCATCCAAGAGGCGTTAGACTTCCGACATTGTTTAATGCACCCAAAACCCATAACTGATACATCGAGTTAAGGATGTTATCTTGAGGTGGTGGGTCCATGAAATCAAAATCCAACAGATTTTCAACTTTTAATGATTGAAGAAGCAAGACTACGTTACCGAGATTGGTCCGCTGAATTTCCGGTACAGGTTGCGGAAGCATCTCGTTTTGGTACGCGGTTTCCGTAAAAAGACGGTAACAAGTACCTGCTGTTCGACCTGCACGTTGGTCAGCTGCAGCCCGACTGACTGGGAACACCTGAAGAGCATCCATACCCATTCTAGGGTTATACACCTTCATTTTACCGTCAACTGTTAGCGATGTTTCTGCTATGTTTGTAGCCACGATGCATTTGCGGGCACCGTCCTCGGGTTTTTGGAAGATTTTGGCTTGTGAGTCAGCTGGAAGTCAGGAGTAAATCGGGAGGATTAGTAAGTTGGAAACTGTTTGTTTTGTGGAAGTAACGAGCTGTTCCATACGCTCGGATAAAGCATAGCAGGCGGCTTCAACTTCATCTTGACCCGTCATAAAAATAAGTATGTCACCGGGTGCACTTGTGATGTGGATTGTCATTGCTTGTTTTACAGCTGCTTCAACATAAGCTTCACATGGGGTTTTACTGTACAGAATTTGTACCGGGAATGTTCTTCCAGGAATGTTAAAGATTGGGACACTGCAAAATACAACTTGAGTTTAGATACTACACATTTATACCACAAATGATATATGATACGAAAGCCAGTGACATGAAACTAGAGGTGGCATTTTGGACTAATTTACTTATGGGTCGAACGCGGTAAAAAGCATCCCAAAGTGCATTTTTAATAATTAATATGCACAGAAGCACCAAAATCACTTTACTAAAAAGTAAGATTAAAATACATAAACTTTGTAATTATATTCGACACACTTCTTATTTATCGAAAAAATTACAAAATATGGAGAGAAAAAAAGTGTTTCAGGCCAAACCGACCACATACGTAGTAAAAAAAAATCCTGTTGTGAATTAAATCGTTTTGACCGGTTAACCAACCCGCCCATTTTGCCACCTCTGCATGATATGTTTGATCTAAATAAGACTGTAAGAAGAAATTACCTCCCAAAGAAGTTTGAAAACTTTTGTGCATCGAGTGTGGCGGAAGTGACGATAAGCTTGAAGTCTCGACGTCTAGCAACAACTTTTTTAAGGATCCCAAACAGTACGTATGTGCTTAATGATCTTTCATGGGCTTCATTCATCACAATCACACTGCAATATTGCATGAAAATTTAGAAACAAATAATTAATTATATATATCACACATCATTGAATCAGTTATAATAATAAAATTACCGGTATTTGTCAAGATCTGCATCTTTCAATGTTTCTAGCAGAAGTACACCATCAGTCATGTACTGTAAAAATAAGAAAACAAACAATTTTTCAATATTTTATTGAAAGACTTGCATAATAATATTCTGCAAGGCTAAAGTTTAAAGTTGACTTACCTTTATAACAGTCTTGGGTCCAGTCACGTCTTCAAAACGAATAGCATAACCGACCTTATCTCCAAGCTCAGTTTCCATCTCTTCTCTGACTCTTTTTGCCACACTCATTGCTGCCACACGTCTTGGTTGAGTGCAACCAAC
>BQNB010174403.1:1302-13263 GCA_026074375.1 Tanacetum coccineum
CCACAAATAAAATATCAAAACACCTATTTGATGGTTCTACTTACATTTCCTAGCTCCCAAATGAGTTGTGAGCTACTGTGATTTTTTATAAAAAATAATAGTAAGTGAAACTATTTTATAAAAAATCATCATTACAAAGTGCTCAGATTCGGATCTGAACGCACACCAAAACGTTTGACGTCCTTAAAAATACTTAGAAAATGTTTTTGCATTATCCCTTCGAATTGGAGTTAATATACACCTAAAATATGACTCGTGATTTTTAGATAACCCAAATTTGCCTTTTAAGTAGGGGTTTTACTCCCCTAAATCAGACCCAAATCAGACCCGAAATTACGGTTTTAACAACTTTTCTTGCAAAAATTATTTAACTAACTTCCCGACCTCAAAACCTTTCGGGGCCAATAAAATTGATAATTGCTATTTTTATGACCGAGTTATGATTCGTACAAGATGACCTTTCAAAACTGCCAGCTTTTAAATTCCGAATTTACAAACCCTAAACCCTAATTACACATGCTTAACACCACCAATCATCTCAGAAACGATTTTTAAAGATCAAAACCCTAATTTTACAGATCTTATATAAACCCTAATGATCCACCATAATAATTGTTACATGTTTTAAAGAAAACTAAACAACTACGGTTTAAAAGCATACCTTAATTCTTGTTTTTTGAAACCCTAAATCGCCAAATTGATCTTGATAAAAAAAATCTTTTTCTTCTTCTTGGGTTCGACCGATCAAAACAAAAGGGACAGAAAAGTGTTTTAGGGTTTTTCCTAAATTTTGTATTTATAAGCATTAGAATCCTTGTTGTAGTCAAATTAGTTTCCCTTTTTTTTCTTTTATTCTTATAACCGCCCAAAAAAAAACACCCCTTTAAAATATATATTTTTTTACTTTTTTTATAAATTTCGAAATTTATTCATATATATTTGTTATTTATATTTTTTTATTTAATTATTATTAATTACACATTCAACCCTTAATTTAATCATTTTTATAAAACCCCTTTATTCTTCCTTTTAAATTAAAACTAAATTAAATGACTATAAATAAATTTCATTTCTAAACATATATTTTATTTTCTAACTTATTAGTACTAAAATCTATCTAACTAAATTTACTAATCTTAATCTTCTACTCTCACGAACTCCGACTATTTAAATACATATACATATCCATATAAATACGTACACACATAAAATTTACCATCATTTTTATTGTCATCAAATGTAAACAAAATGAAATACTCACATTAACCATAAATTCAATCAAAATGAGACGATCACGGTCACATATTGATAACCAACTCACATAGAATTACATAACCACTTAATTACTATAACACATAATGAAACTCAAATTAATACTAATGATTTGACTAACCTACTCAAAGCACAGTTGTCACAATATCCTCTCCTTAGGGAAATATCGTCCCAAGATTTAACTAATAGGTTCAACATCATCATCAATAAACAATCGGGTATACTTAGCTTTCATATGGTCCTCACGTTCCCACGTAAACTTAGGGCCACACTTTGAATCTCATTTAACTTTCACGATCAGAAACCCACTGCTTACAACTTCGCTTGCCTATACAAGGGTACAAATAGCAACATACAACTCTAAGCCAAAATAACATCTAACTACATGAACATCGCCTGTCTTTGAGGAAACTCATCAAAAACCTTAAGTTGTGTAACAACGTCATTCATAACCTAACTCCGTAACTCATCAAACAAGAACTATCTTGGAACTAAGTTATGAGTTGTTACAAAGCTCAACGTTTTTGAAGAATCAGCTCGACTTCGAGTTTATTCAAAATATAACATTAACCAAACCACCTCAGAACATTCAAGGGTGCACTAAAGTCTGCCAATAACCCTATGTGTCCAACTTTACTTAGTACTTCCAACGATAGCTTGCTCAACAAGCAAGTGTGGATACTTAGTTTTTATGAAATCCTCATGACCTCGCTTCGAGTTCCAATGGACTTAACTATCGGAACCCTACTACGCTTCAAACTTTTAACCTCACGATCGATAATCTCAACAGGTTCTTCAACAAAATGAAGAGTTTTGTCTACCTTAATTTCTTCAAAATGCACATGCAAATTTGTATCCGCTAAATACTTCTTTAAATTTAAAACACATCACATACGCTACTAAATTATTGAGACAATCTTAATCAATAGGCCATAGGACAGATCCCTTTAATGATCTCAAATGGTTCCACATATATTGGTGCTAACATTTCTTTCTTTTCTAAATGCACTACATCTTTCCAAGATGACACTTTGAACATCACTTTATCACCAACTTCAACTCTAAATGTTTACGCATATTGCTAACATAGCTCTTTTGGTAATCTCTAGCCGCTTTGAGCTTTTCTTTAATCAATATCACCTTATTTGTTGTCTCTTGTACCAATTCTGCTTTGCCATCTTGTGAACTTGTGATTGTTGGACCGACATGCTCATACCTTACTTGATTTGTTGACTTGAAAAGCTTTAATGTTGCATCTTTCTTGAAATTCTTTAACTTTAAAACACTCATCTTGGTATCAGAGTAGCGGACGTCTTGAAAACATGTACTTGAGCTTTCATGATGTCTTTATGTTTGTCGACTCGGGTATGAGCATGTGGCTATGGATCTTGTGAGCCAGCTGGAATCAGGGACCTCCACACCATCTTTAAATAGGCCCGATAAACAGTTAGCAATAAAGCGGGGGGACGAATATGGCTTTGTCATTCGCCCAGGTTTGGTTGGAGTAACCTTCAAATCTGTGAGGATCGACCTGTGATCAGATAGATTCAATTTAAGAAGAATCTTCTTGACAGGATTTCCAGCTGTAGTATTGAATCTTTCTAACACATAAGTATTAGATTCATCGTACTCAACATGTTCTCATTATCGGAACGTCTCAAAGCAGACAGCACGATAAGAGTGAACCTGTGAGTTACTATCTCACCGATTGATATAGAAAAATCAATTTGAAAATCAATCAACGTGTCACTTGCTAAAGTGGTTTTGTGACACATCGAGAGTGTTAATCATTTCAAAAATTCATCATCAATCGTCAATCCATATCCTGGACAAGTGGATTCTTAATAGATCGCTCCATCGTTTCTTTCCAGTTGTCACAAGTTTGATTCATAGCGAACTCTCACAAGTTACTACATGAGCTTGTGTGATGGTGGCTCAAAAAGCAGGATTTCCATCTTCATTGTGAATACCTAAGTAATCACTCGATTTTTCTGGCAAAAATCACAAGGATTTGCGTAGGACTCTAATAAATTTACTGATATTCACATTGTGTGACATAAACAAGCTAAATTATGACAAGTGTCCTAATGAGATTAATGGATGATCTCTTTTGGATCTAGATCAATTGTGCACTTTTATTTATAGTGACGGAGGCTTGGAGCTGAGTGCATCTTTTCAATATCAACTAACTCGGAGTGAGAAAGTCAATAGAAATGAGTGTTATCTTCCGTGAGTTTTGAAACAAAGTCTTTCCAATTTAAGTGGTGGAGAGTGGGATTGTGCATAGCGTCACTGGGTCCATGACTGTTCTTCAATGTAGTCACACCAAGTGTTTCTGACAGCATATGTATTGACCCGGGTCTGCTAAAGTGTTATGGAGGGCTTCTTTCTTTTCACCCTTTATCTTTACATTTATTTTTCATTCTTCATCCCCTTCATGCTTACCGAGATTCATAACTAATCACCTGTTGGGTTTGTTCAGTGTTAGATCATCTCAGTTGGCATTATTCCCTTATCTCACTTTTTCTCTTTTTAATCATACCTAGGACTTTACACTACCTAGTGGATATCCCTGGGTTGATCTCTCAGTTCGGCTGGATCATGGGATTTGAATACCTAAGCCTAACCGCCTTATAACTTATAAATTTAAGAACATGGTCGGTCTTTTGGGTATTTCATCACGATCCTTCCAAAATCATTGAAAAATTTCAATCAAAGTGTTTGATATAAATACTCATGCTATAATTTATTCACTAAAAGCCCCCCTTAACATGGTGAATAATACTCTGTACATGCTAGGTGTGAAGTGTATTGAGTCCATTTTATTTGATCACTTATGTCATATCACCATATTAAGTTAGGTTTAATCACATTTTATCCCTTAATCCAAAATGTTAATCCTTTGATATTTGGATATTAATTGATTAATCCGTTCGGGGACTAAATGATATAATTTTAGAAGATTGGAACATTTTATTGGTCCCTCAACTTTTGAGGGATTAATAAATGATGTGCCGAGTACAAATATTTGAAAGTTTTAAATTTACTAAGAAATTCTTGAAAAATTTGTACCTGAGAACATCTTTATTTTTCACCAAAATATTACACTAGTAAGAAACCTATTGCTACAAGATAAAATTATTTACGAGGATTGACCTTTTAAGATTTGAGAAACAAACTTTGATAAATCATATGTTCCATTTGTAGTGCCGAAAGTCATCCCCGTATGGTCTTCAACCTACAATTCGAATCCAACTCGAAAGATCTCATTGTCTTTATTCTTTTGTCAATTGCCTGATCATAGCTATTGCATTCACTTTGAGACAGTTGGCGCCAAAACTTTCTGAGGCAGATACTCCATTTGATTCACTTTGAGGCGATCCATTCAGAGCAGTTCCGAATAATCATCGAGAGTGCCATCGTAAATTGTGTAGTCATCAATGCGCATCAATCTGTTTTTCTTGTCTTTGTTCTCATAGATGAATCCTCTGGGATCAGAGTATGGTGTGTAAGCGTCTTTTCTTCTCAAATTGGATCTATATGTGTCTGGCTTTGTGAGGTTGAGTTTCTTTTGATAGCTTTCAACACCCAATTGAAGGTCTTCGACCACGCTTTATGATGAAACACTTACGTGTGAAACTCTTAAGGTGGACATTAAATGACAATAACGGTCCTTCAACGGTTTACGATTTGTCAACTTTCTTGTACGAGAAGAAGTCGCAAGTTTCAATGTCTTGGATACGAAGTCTGGAAAATGCTTCTTTGAACTTGTAAAGAGTGTCGTCATCCCTACGTACAGTGATCCAGTCAAGATGCTTGTTGTTTTGCCATTCGACTATTTCCACCTTCGTGACAGTGATAATTCTTCTGTTTGAGTAGATGTCACGAGCTGATTCCCTTGTGATCGCAAATGGCATATAATTGTCTTCGCTTCTTTGCCCCAATGTGAGAACTCCCTAGAGTCGAATTGTGTAGTTGACTAATCACTTGACTCACATTGAGTTGGGCACGAAGCCTTCTATCCATTTAAGATGGCCTCGTAATCTGCAGCCTGGTCTTCAGTAACTGAAGTGGTATAATTTCCGGCTTGATCTCTCACCACGTAGGTACTCAAGGTCGTTATTGATGAAGTGATGAAACAGTATGACATGACGACCTTAAGAATTTGGAACCAACGGTAGTGGCTGTCGTAGATCATGAGGATATTGGCGGCCTTCGGGGTTGATCCAGTCTAATTTTTCTGTTGTAGCTTTGTAGACTTCTTCACAAAAGTATTCAAGTTCAGTCAGACTCTTGCATGTTCCTTTCATCAGCTCAAATGTTGGGACTGCTAACAATTTCAGGTGTTACGTGTTTTACATTAGCAGGTTCATCACAAAGTAAGAGAAGTCAATGTTTGTCTGTTAGCTATCGACAGACTTCGTGGGTCTTGGTCTCTTGCCAGATTCTTAGCCAAGGCGCCTCGAAGATTCATGAACGGCAGGTACAGACTTGTTCCATACATGATCAGGAGAAGGTAGTCGTTGAGGTTGTTGAAACCAGTCAGGAAGATGATGGACCTCTTCTTCTACTTGTTTATCATAGACACCTGTTTCAAACTCCTGGTGTGCAGGTGCTTCAAAGATATCTGTAGTTTGCATAGTTTCCTCTACCAGAGCAGATTGGCTAGCAGATTGCTTGTGAGTCTTAGAACTTGTAGTAGTCTTTTCTGCAGTCGTGGTTGTCATCTCTCTTAGAGCACTGGTAGATTCAGGTTCTTTTCCTGACCTTCTTCTTTTGGACCCCCAGTCTGTTCCAGCAGAGGGTTCTTGATCATCATCTGCTCCGTCTCGAGGTCTTTTGATTGTGACTGTATCGCCGTAGGTATCTAGCAGAATTTTGTCGGCTTTATACGCATCAACTAATGCCTTGTAGAGCTGCCTTTGAATGTCTGACCTGTTGATAGAGTTGTTAGCTTCCATCTTGTCAATTAAGATCTTTTTCAGCTCTGTTCTGAAATTAGCATGCTACAGCATGAGACATGTTGGCTTCCTTTGATGATCGTACCAGAACCTCAGACTCGAGTTGTTCGATTACTAACTTCTCAATTTTTGAAGTTGATCTTGGGAGCTTCTTTCTTGAATTGTTCCTTGATTACTTCTTCATTCCTTTCTTTTTTTTTTTTAGGTTCATCAATTGATCAAGGGAATTGTTGATTTTTCAGTATGAGGGACTCATCTCGAATTCGTTGTCATACTTTAGTTGGATACAAATCTACTGCTTCCTGCATTTTATTTGAGAAATGATAAACGATGCCAGGAAGGAAGAGAGTGCTTCAGCATATTGATTTGTTTGTTTGAATTTCGAGAAGTTGTCTTCTAAGGTTTTTAGTCTGTTATCAAAACCAAACAACGAAGCAAAGTCAGGAAGATTTTGTAGTGGGGAACTTGGAGTTGTAGCCGGTGTCAGGATTGGTGGTTGTTGTAATTGGATGAAGAGAGGATTTGATGTTGGAGGGCGGTTGGATGGTGCAAAGAACGATGGTCTGGCAATGGCAGTGACAGCATATCTATTTGAGAGTGGCTTCAGCCATGTTGTCAAATTATAGCATCAACACCAGTATCTTGATTTGGAATTAGCATGTTGGAGACGAAGCCAGATGATACAGAAGAGCTCTGTTGTTGACCATCAGGATTTACCGGAGTTAGGGTCACATGAGTGTCTTCAATTTCCTGGGTTGCTTGAGCCTGGGGCAATATATCATCTGTCAATACATCATCTCTTTCTTCAAGATTGGCGTTAGTATCTTTGTCCGTGTCTTTTCTTCGTTCTTCATCTGTAGCATTTCATCCGACTTTTCTCCTCAACTTCCCCCCTTAATTCATGGTCACTGTCTTCATAATCTGAGGTTGTCACACGATGAGGGTGTATTGATCTATAGGATCGAAGGTATCATCTTCATCAGTTTCCTCTTCATGTGATATTTCATCATTTAAGTTGTCGAGCTGTGGATGGATGAAATCATCACATATCATCTTCTGATTCAGGTGTTGCTCATATCATCATCTTGAAACGTTTTCATCATCGTCAATTTTCTCACCATTTTCTCATCTGAGCTTTTCATCATCGTCATGTATTCATTCATCTTGATTACTTTACTTGGATTTCCAGGAGATATCATCATCTTGAGTCATAATCGGTGCCGGGAACCTGGTTTGTAATACCAGTTCCTTCATCTACACTAGACCCACTGGCATGAGAGATGCGAGTCTCTTTACGGCTCCTCTTTGTGAGTATCTTAAGTTGCTCAGCCTCTGTCAAATTTGCCCTCAGAGTTTTCTCTTAAACTCTTCCTTTTGCGCCTTCTGTTTCCTTTTTCCAGACTCTTTTCTTTCTTTTATTTGGGTTTTGTTGGAGACTTACTGTTGTGGTTGTATCAGTATCTGCTTTCTTTTATTTACTTTTGTCTTTAGAGGAATCTTGCTGAAGCAAAATAGCATAATACTCTTTGTATGATTCAGAGTTGCGGATGTCCTCGTTGGTTAATGTACTGCAAGATGGTGCCATACATCTGAGTGTCTTCATTCACTTGTGATGACATTGATTGTTGTGAAATAGGGTCATCTCTGGCATAATGAAATTTACCTTGTTTCTTCGAGGAATTGAAGGGTATTTATCCCATGACAAAGTTGAGACTTGCCTTGGTGAAATGAGAATAGTACATCGCATTGCCCTTCTTCGTATTTTTGTTCTCAATTTGTTAAATGAAGTCCTCCCACAGTAGATATGCATAATAAGGCCTTTCTTCTTATTGTATATTCCCCACACTATTTGAGTTGAGAAAGTCGAAGATGTGTAGGGATGGATTTAACACTGAGAATTTGTTGATGATAGCTGAATATTGATCTCAAGGTTGGTGCAGCTTATTGTCCATTACATATGTGATCTCCTTTTTTTCATATTGACCAAGACTGGCTAGAAATGCTGAATCTCCTTCTCAAGGAGGTGGGTCTTTAAACTTCATATTACCGACCTTTAGGGAAAATTGTAGAATGGTCTCTGAATTGATCAAGATTAGAATGTGCTTTTTGGTATTCATCTTGTATCTGACAGTTCAGTTATGAAAATAGCAGAGGCCATAATCTATGCTTATGGATCTCTGGAACATCAGCAGAAACTTGGAATGCCCTTGGAGAATGGAGTGAGTTTTAACACATCTTAGACTACTTGAAGAGTGTTCCTTTGATGTGACATCCAGCTTAAACGAGTTTGCTTTTACCATCTTAATTCGCGTTGGCAGGGCAACTAAAGATCATCTAAAGCGATATGATCTGCTATTGAGATTTCCATGAGTTGTTTATGAAAGGGAGGCAGTTTATAAGGAGACATTATCATTCCTACATGAGAACCTTTAGGGACTTTTAGCACTTTTGAAGATCAATCATCTTAGACAGGACTAATAGAGGTATGGACAAAGGCACCTATCTAACAAACTAGTTGAACTGTAGTTAACTAGGTTTTGTCAAGCTTTTAATGTTATTTTAAACTAAGTGATTTGTTTAATTTTAATACCTTAGTTTAGAAAAAAAATCTATTTAAGTGTGTTTTTTTTTTTTTATTTTTTTTTTTTTTTTTTTTTATGTCAAAAAATTGGTTAAGTGGTTGAGAATATCTTCATGTTCGTTCCTCAAAGATAACAACCTCGATCGGTTTGCACTGAAATATCACTCGTTCGGTCCATATAATCAAACAATCGTTCGGTTATGTTATCACTCCCTTGTTCGGGTCATACTATCAGTCACTTGTCGGTCCTCACTATCAGTGAGCGTTCGGTCCTCCACTAGTCAGTCGCTCGTTCGGTCCTTCATTTTCAGTTGATCGTTTGATCCATATTTCAATCACTCGTCGGTCCTTACTATTAATCACTCGTTCGGTCCATGTTATTAATCACTCGTTCGGTCCTCACTTTCAGACACTCGTTCGGTCCAGGTTATTAATCACTCGTTCGGTCCTCACTTTCAGACACTCGTTCGGTCCAGGTTAGATAACACTTGTTCGATCGTCATTGACTCGATCGGTCCATACTAAGTGAATCATCTATCGAGCAACAATACTCCACATAGACAATCGAGAAGAAAAAAAAACATGAACTAACACTAAATGAGATGAACATAACATAACATAATATTGCTATTCCACACATAACTCCTAAAATTCATACAACTTATAACACAACCCTAATTTTCGAGCACAAAATCAATCAAGTACACATTGGAATTAAATCTAATGACAAAACTGTGATAATATATTGCTCTACACTAAATTTGAAGTTAGGGTTGATCGAGATCAAACCACCATGAAAACACAATTCGAATAGGATATGATCTTTTTGATGTGTAAGGAACGATTTATAAAGAGTACCTTATTCTGGATATGATCTTGAGAAGAAGAAAAAGGGTGCGATTTGAGTGTGTGTGTTGAGTGTGTGAAGAGTGTGGTGAAACAGTGATGGGCGGGGTGGGATGGAAAAGTTTTAAACCAAAATTTATTATTAACACTTTAGGCCCTTCATGATTACTCAACTATTAAGTTTGCCAAGTAAGTTTTATAAGGTGTATTCAAGTTAAACAATTAGCGCTTATGGTCCCTAAAGTTTTATACATCGGCACCCTATAGACTTGAATTAGGCAATCTACACCCTAAGGCATAAACATGTAAAAACTTAGGCACTAGCAAGCTAAACTTAATTAACATTCTATTGTTTAAAACTTTTCCTTAAGAAACTCATTTTGTCAAGGACCGAAGGAAATTTGGACTAATTCTCTCCCTCAAAACAATGAACGTTTTCTATTTTAAAGAGCTGTAGACACATTGTTGGAGAAGTCAAATGTATCTTGAAAAATTATTCTCAGATGATGGGAATGATTTTGTATGTGACAAAATATCATCACCAAGATAAATAAGATTTCTATTATTTATACACATAGGATGCACTGGAACGTTCTCTTATGGATATAGGAAGCACGGGTTGTGATGCAAAGTAATCACAAGCCTTTGCATGGTCATAAAGTAGACCATGCCCGAGAATAAATTCCCGTTGCTAGGAACAATTGTCTTTTAGACGACGTGTTTTCCTCAACGTGAAAAGAGGATTACTATCTGAAATAATAGCAAGCCATTTGGCATGTTTTGAAAGCATTTGAAACTTCTACTCGAACTTCATTTACAGGCTCGTATCATTGTTGAATGACATTTCTAAGACCGTAAAGGTTATCGATTTTCAGAAGACATGCCTTTTGAAAACTTCTTTTTGTAATTTTTTTTTCATTTTTTAATTTTGTATTTTGTTTTTGAAAAAATTATATAAAAAGAAAATATTTTTGGTTTTTCTGAGTTATATTATATACATATGATACAAAGGATATTCGAATAGGTACCACCACTATTCGTCAACGTCATGTGCCAACTTTTTCAGAGTCTCCGGCGTAAAACTTCGCATACCCAACTTGTTGATTAGAAACTCAATTCTTTCTCGACCAAGCGCTTTAGTGAAGATATCCGCCAATTGATACTCCGTATTAACAAAGTAAAGTTCGATCACACCATTTTCAACATGCTCCTTGATGAAGTGAAATCTAATGTCTATATGCTTGGATCTAGAATGTTGAACGTTGTTGTAGCATAAGGCAATAGCACTTTTGTTATCACAGCACATTGGAATTTTATTGAATCCAAAGCCATAGTCGGTAAATTGTGATCTCATTCAAAGGACTTGAGCACAACAACCGGACAAAGAAATATATTTAGCTTCCGTACTGGATATCGCAGCGCTTTTCTGCCTTTTAGACGACCAGCTCATAAGTCTCTCACCCAAAAGTTGTATACTGCCAGATGTGCTACGGCGTGTATCTTGACAACCAACATGATCCGCATCTGCAAATGCTGTTAGTGCAAATGAAGAATCCTTCGGATAAAAAAAGACCCCGATGCACGGTTCCTTTTAGATACCGAAAGATACTTTTTACTGCATTTAAGTACTTTTCGGTAGGCCGAGCCTGATACCGGGTACACATGCATATAGCAAATTGTAGGTCAGGTCTACTGGCTGTAAGATAAAGGAGGGTTCCAATCATACTACGATAGTGTGATGGATCTACAACTTTCCCTTCTTTATCCTCATCCAGTTTGGACTTCTCCACCATGGGAGTATCCACTGGGTCACAAGATTCAAAGCCATATTTTTTTAGTGATTCAAGAGCATATTTAGATTGGTTTATGAAGATGGCTCTTCGACTTTGAGAAATCTGTAGTCCTAAGAAAAATGAGATTTTACCCATCATCGACATCTTGAATTTTGAGCACATTATTTTAGCAAATAGATCACAAAGTTCAGGAGTAGATGCAGCAAAGATAATATCATCGACATAGATTTGTACCAGTAGTAGTTCCTTGCCTTCTCTACGGATGAACAGAGTAGGATCCACTGAGCCTTTCAACCCATAAAGAGCTTTCTTAAGCTTGTAGACGTAGTTTGGTTTGTCTGGATCCACAAATCCGTCCGGTTGGCTAACATAAACTTCTTCTCGCAGATTACCATTTAGAAATGCAGTCTTTACATCCATTTGATAGATGACTGTAACATTTCTCATTTTCGTGTCATTGTACGACTATGTTAATGATCACTATTTATTTTAGTCCGATACGCGTTTA
>BQNB010174409.1:0-13262 GCA_026074375.1 Tanacetum coccineum
CTGGAACTTCTGCCACCCACTACTATTTCAACCCAAGTATTCCAGAAACACAGCTAATTAGGCAACAGTAAGTATAAAAAGTTATAACATTAAGATCTAACAAAATATATAACCATACAACTCATGACAAAACTTAAAATGCACAGGTATCCATAACTTCCAAACAGGGGACCAGTACTCAAGATCATAGACCAGCGATACGAGGACATGGAACAAGAAAAATTGAGAAACTGATTCCCTTTGGTTGTTCCTCATGACATTGACCCACAAGACTACCAGGTATACAATACCTATTTTACACACACAATGCATGAATAAAAAGGCACCTAAAAACTAACTCACCATATATATAACAGTGTCTCAGGTTTACCACAGAAGCTACTATCTATACTATCAGCTCACAAAGGCGCTGGTGCTATCAAAAGTGCTCGGCATATGGACAAAAACTCAAAGAAGAGCAACCCTTTCCAAAGTGCAAGGACCACAGAGCACAGACGACTCAAACTTACAGGTAAGTAAATTCCTAAATTCTCTAAATCAGACATCACCACAAAACATTGACTCAATTACTTATACAGCTATTGCTTCAAAGTAAACGTCAACAATGGTTCAGCCACGACTACCATGCCCACTTCCAGGAGACCAGACTTTGTACTTGACAAGGTCTTTGAGCGAATACAAGCACCTGAAGGGCACCACACTTCACCAGAACCAGAGGCAGCTGTCACAACACACCAAGACCCTGCAGAATACCATGGACAAGGCTTTGAACAGGGTACCAGTTCAGAGAACCCAGATCTGCCCAAACCACCCACACCACCCACACCACATACCCCGCCTACTACAATTTCTCAACAAAGCATCATTGAAACCAACATACAAATGTCATCTGAACAGGAGCCAATAGACAAGGAAGGCGCACACAAAAAGCTACCCAAAGAATCAACCCGCAAAACTCTCTTTGGACATCAACCAGAAGCCGACCCTATCCAAGTACCCAAGAAGCAGAAAACAGACCCATGAACCTTCCTACTATGAATCTTTTGTATCATACTAAAACTACTACCCGTATCCAGATATAATATTCTGTAGTTTGTAACTATGTAACCCACATGCTGCATAAACATGGTATCACCCCGCGCAACGCGCGGGTCACTTTCCACCTCGTTATATTAATAAGGCAAAACTTATACCGAACATCTCTACATTAAGTCAAAATACAGGACATAAGACTCAATGGACACGCCCATTAAGACTCAATGCACACGCCCATACAGAGGCTCTTACAAGAGGGCATCATCAAGAAGTGAGAAAAACTTCTGTTCATTGAGGCTCAATTGCACAGTGCTACATTTCAGTAAACTAAATTGGCATCACACAACTGCAAAGAGTTGTCTCAATGATACATCCCACCTTGACAACATTTCTCATTTCACAGGCCATTCCTTTTAGCAACCGTAGCATCATCCTCACAATTGGTAAAACCAAACAGTCCATGAAATAGGCCTCATGAGGCTGGCATTCCACCCAATACAACAGGAAACCTTCCTTATAGGGCTGTAAACGAACCGGACGAACGCGAACGGAGGTATGTTCATGTTCGTTTATTTAATTTTAGCCGAACAAATAAACGAACGCGAACGCATAATCGGACCAAAATTGTTGTTCATGTTCGTTTATTTAAATTTGAACTTGTTCATGTTCGTTTATGTTCGTTCATTAATAAGTTAAACGAACGTAAATCGAACATAAATGAGCATAAACGGGCATAAATGAACGTAAACGATCATATATAAACCAAAACGGACATATAAGAACGTGTAACTAAAGTTGTTATTTTAAACGATCCATATAATCATCTTATATATATAATCATTATCCCAAAATATGATCTTAACATACAATCATACTACTATATTAGCATCATGAGTACACATAGTCAAACGTAAACGAACGAAATAAATGAACGTAATCGGACGTACATGATCGAACGTTCACGAACGTAAATAAACGAACGAAGCGTTCGTTCACGTTCGTTTATTTAACTAAACGGACCAAAATTCTTGTTCGTGTTTGTTCATTTATTAAATAAACGAACATAAACGAATTTCTCGGCGAACGATTTACGAACGGTTCGTTGAACGTTCAGCTCGTTTACAGCCCTACTTCCTTATGACCATGAGCGTAGCCTTTGACTGCATAGTTTTCACTTAAAATTGTAGTGACTCTTCTGCATCCACTACAATCCAAATGATCTTATGTAGAAAGGTTCCCATGATCAAATTATAAGGCCATATGTATCTCTTTACACCATCACCCCATCCTTTCAAAAAACCATTACTCATGTCAATCAAATTACAATACCACAACCCTGAAGGCTTAAAAAACAGGACAATTTCCATTCTTCATTTAAATGGGTGTTTTTCATCTACTTATTACAGACTGAATTCATCAAATTATAGAAGATTGATATGGACGACGATCACATCAATCATTACATTAACCCTCCACTAAAGGCGGTTAGTCTGGATCCACCACCTCGTGATAATTCACAGCATACGTTGCTCAAGGACGAGAAGACTAATGATGATGATCAGCACAGGTTGCTCAAGGATGAGAAAACTAATGATGATGATCAGCGTCTACAAAATTCGAATCCTGGTTGGTTGGACAAGGATATCATCATCACATCGCTTTGAAAATAAAGATCCCTTCGGTTATAGGAAAATAATGATGTCTCATTTTAAACACATAACCAAACCTACCAGTGAGTTTTATTTTTGAAAGAAGAGGAAAGAAGAGGGAAGAAAACAAAATAAATTTGTGTTCTAGAGTTTTTTTTTGAGAGAAGAGAAAAGAAGAAGAGAGTAAATTTGGCTAAACTTCTCTCCAAAAAGTTCTTCCCAAAAGTGGATGATTTGGAGAGAAGTTATATTACGAAGCTTTTAATAAATATAATTACTTAAATAGCTTTATAAAAAATATAACTTTTATATATAATCAAGGGTATAATTGTAAAATCCTCACTTATCACTTCCTTTCTCTTTTAACTCCGGAACATGGTATAAAAAATGAAATTTCATTTCTCTCCTCTTTTTTTCTGGCCATTTTTAATTCTTCTATTCTCTTCTTTCATTTCAAAAACTTAGGAACAAAGTGTACAAGTAGACAGAAAGAGCTTCAATTGTTCGCCGAACGAGAAATTTATAGACTTCGTGAAATTTACTCTCAAGCCAATAACCAGAACTAGAAGTGGCTAGCCCGCAATGAAGACGATGCATTGATGCATTTGTTAATGTTATTGCGTATAATTAATATTCCAGCTATTATTTTTTGACTTGATCATTCTTACTTTGTGCTCCTTTTTTATTGATGTAATAGGTTCAAGCCACTTATAAAGTTGAAAAACAAAGACCATTTTTTGAGAATGTTTACACTTTACATACGATTGTAACCCAGAATTTGGCATCTTGTATTCTAGTTGCCTTGGTGATTACTTATAGGATTAAGATCCTCTCAAGTATGTATGAACATGACCGGTCATGTTTTCTCACAATCAAAAAAGAGAATTGGGTCCTTAGTCGTCCCCACTGTTTTCTTTGTCAAAAAACATTACTGGTAATGTTCATACAACTTTGGTTTTGAAAACAGGTAACAAGCCACTTATTAAGTAAAAACCCTCTCTTGATCAGGTTTGGTTGTTTATATTTGTAATGAGTAAACTATTTTTGGGTTTCCGGACTACATGCACAGGTTATCATAAGCCAACATGGATCATGTCCAACAACGCAAAAAAAACATAATCAACAAAGGACGAGTCATACATATTATTAGTGCCATCATTACTCGTGAAGCCTAAGTACAGCATGTCATCTTATATCAAAAGCTAAATGGGACAATGATTGAAAATAGGAATCAGCAAGGCTCAGTGATATCTAGCAGTTGTGTAATTGTGTCCTGAGCTGTCATTCCATTACTCGCTAACAAAATATATTTCTTCCAAACTCTGCATAACTTCTTCACTTGATGGCCTCTCCCTAGGTGCAGATGCTAGACATCTTAATGCAAGTGCAGTGCATTTGTAAGCATCTTCTACAGGGTAATTTTGTTCTAGGCGAGGATCCATTATTTCCTTTAAATTTCTTCTATTTAATTGACTTGCCCATGTAATCAGATTAACTTGCTTATTGGGCCGCTTTTCATCGATTAACCGTAGGCCTGATAAAGATTCCAGTAACAACACTCCGAAACCATAGATGTCACTCTTCACACTCCAGTGACCTGCAACTCGAATCACTGTACGTGGTTATTCTTAGTTTAAACAAACCGTCATTCACATAGAAATATGGATTTCAGATTAAGTGACTAGTATAATGTCTTTTTTTTCATAATGACAATACCAAAATTAATATAAAGTGTGCATTCTTTTGCTTTATAAAAACAGCTTATTTGATCAGTCATTTAGATATTACGATAACGGGCTAATATACAAAGAAGTTACTAAAGTTTGCGTAAATGTTCGATTACGTTACTAAAATTTAAAACGTTACAGATAGGTTACTCAAGTATACATGTTTATTGTATGAGTTACTCAACCAATAAAAATATTTGTAAACATCACTGAACTTATAAAAACACAATATTTATGTTATTTAACTTATCCAAAAATATGCGTTCAGGTTACCCAATTAACACTGAAAATATTGAAGTGTGTGGTTCCTATAAGTTCAGTAACCTATTTGTAATGTTTTAAACTTTAGTAACGTAATCGAACATTTACGTAAACTTTAGTAACATTTGTGTATAATAACCCTTACGATAACATACCAGTAAGACAATAATATGGGTCGGAATAGCCTTTCAAAGAAAAATATGGGTTGAAATGACCCAAGGCACTTTGAACTCTTGTGGTAACAGCTATTTCTTCCATTTCCAGTCCAAAATCCCCAAGTTTTGCATTGAAATCCTGTAAATAAGAAAGAACTAAAATAAATGGTCAAGTCAAATGACATACAGATACATATCACATCTAGCTTAAGAGTACTTGATCAAGCCATATATTAGAGCTTTTAAGTCCGCGACATATGACTTTCGATGCATGCAAATAGGCAACTCCATGGGCTACTCCGATCATTATGCGTAGCCGTGTTTCCCATGAAAGTGATTCAGGTGCATCTGAAATATTATTCATGTCAAATCAGCTACTTCATTGCCATTAATCAACTTTTAAGTAAAATAATCCCAGCAAATGCTCTATAAAATAATTATACAGTTTACCTCGGGATAAAAGTTGACCAAAATTTTGATTCTGCACGTATTCATAAACGAGCAACTGTCCTTGTTTTTTATCGTCGCAGTAACCCAACAGACTAATAACATTTGGATGATCCAACCGACCTAACAAGCTCACCGCCTGACTTGGAGTGAATTAAGTTGCATTCAGTAACGAGTTTTTATACCATGAATTTTAGTATCCTTTTATAGAAAAGAGGACACATTTGCATTTCAAATTTTCAAAGAGAAAGTATATTCCAAATAAACAATACTAGACAAATCATAAAACTTTCACCTAGTTTTACTTCACAGATGCACCTAAATCCATTCTGTGATGTTTTTTAAAAATTATGTAAATGGTAATGGGTAAATGTACTAAGAATTATAGTGAAGGAAAAACGAGATGCAAAGTCCGTGGTATTCCAAACACAACTAAGGTTTTTTTTATTATGCATATAAGTAAATGTACATTAATTAATACGCACCAGCCGCTGGTCACACCCTTGAGCTGTAGAGGGAAAGTACTCTTTTACTGCAACAGCAACTCCATCGCCACGTTTTGAAGGGGTAAACGTGTTCTTGTCAAACCAACCTAAGAACGCATTTCCAAAACCTCCATCACCCACGAGCATATCAGGACTAAAGTTATTTGTAGCTCTTATTAAATCATTATACTCGAACAATATCAAACTTGGCCTTGAAATCTACGAATCTGCAGGACTTTCTTCTATTTTCTCAAGAAACAAATTGTTGTTATCGCTACTTGATAGCTTCGGGTCACTATGGGCTGTAAGAAATTATCAGAAACATGATATATATTACCTGTTACTTGTTACTCCTAAATGACTTTTAAAATAAAGATTATGTGTGCAGAATTCAAGAAGAGCTAGAAATACCCGGATTTTTTTGCCTTGTTTGGGAAGGCAAACATATCAACCATTCTAGCAAATATATTTGTCCCAGAAATTTGCATATAATTATTGCTTTTCTCCTGTAAGAGCACTAAACTTTCAAGACTAACCACAACCTCAGCCATAGTAGGACGCTCCTTGGGATTGCTATGCAAACATCTATCTGCAATTCTAACAAACTCCTTCAAACATTTTGGGGATATCTGACTTCTTATATCGGTATCAATTATACGCTTTAAATTCCCTTCTTTAATAGATTCTTGAACCCATCTTGCTAAATTCCAATGATCTTCATCAAGACTTCTATCCACTGCACGTTTCCGGCACAACACTTCCAACAATACCACCCCGAAAGCATACACGTCAGACTTCCTTGTCAATCTTCCAGTGTAGAAATAATCTGGATCTAAATACCCGAAAGTTCCTTTAACAAGTGTGTTGACATAGCTTGCTCTCCGGTTTATTGGGCTTATTCTCGACAACCCAAAGTCTGAAATTTTAGCTACCCAGCTTTCATCTAACAAAATATTTGAGCTTTTGACATCACGATGTACAACACCAACATCAGTCCTTGTACCAGTGTGAAGGTAGTGTAATCCACGACCAGCACCTATGCAGATTTTGAGTCGTTGAACCCAAGAAAGAGGGGTACCAAGTTTATGGAGATGATCTTCAAGTGTTCCATTCGGCATATATTCATACACAATGATCATCTCTTTTCTAGAATAACAATAACCAATCAAAGACACAAGATTACAGTGACGCAACTTAGATAGCAACTTAACTTCAGCCCAAAACTCAGCTGCTCCTTGACTAGACATGGAATCCAACCGTTTAATGGCAACAGCAACAAGACTTAATCCATTATAAACCTCACCTTTATAAACTTTTCCAAAACCTTCATGCCCAATTACTAATGACTCATCAAAATTTCCAGTTGCTATCATAATCTCAGAAAATTTAAAGCGACGACATGGTTGTGGTCCTTCTATAGAGGAGGTGCAAGAGCGTAATTCAGACATGGTTCTTATCACCATTAGCAGTGAACATAATTTGTAAAAAAATTTAGAAGTAAAAGCAGAATCCAAAATGGTTGTTCCATAGATGATATTCAACCCTCATAGTCAACCACTCAACCTAAAAATTAAACTATATAGTCATGGAGCCCAGAATGACTCTTGACATTTGTGTTTGATTTTTTCTTGATAGTCATTTTCAGTCAATTTAAAACCATACACTGAAATGCTTATATCAATAAAACTTAAAAATGTCGCACTCTATTTTTAAATAACCATGGTTTGTTATTTTTACTTTTTTGAAGGGCAACCAATTATCTCACACATATATATACAACAAAACAATCTCACATTGCCTTAAAGAAGGACTTGAACATACAACCATATAGTCGAGAACATTCTCACACATTGGGTACCATTCGGACACAAGCCCTTTGGTTGGTTTATAATCACACAAATAGAGAGATTATATTACTAGACCGCTGTACTTGCTTATTCTCATTTTTCTAACACAAACCATCACTAAACTATAGGTCTTTCAGAAAAATAATGTGTTTGCATCAAAAACCAAGTCGAATAGTCGTTCGGTTAATCTATGGTTCATATATCACTCTGAAGACATTCCCAAATCACAATGTCGCTTATTACAAAGTAATGTACCAGTTACAAACTAATACAGGTCCATATAATCCAAGTAACACGCAGTGTTCTATGATCAACTTCTCTAGAGATTTGAACCGCTATCGATTACATGTATATCATTACCTGTTCTGCTTTCCTAGTCTCGAGTTATCTTATCATTCGAGTATAAGATTTGTCTCAAGCCGGTTCGGCTTAAGGTAAAAAAAAAATTACTTCTTTCGATTTTGTCTCAGCCATCTCTATTTTAAGACCCATATATATCTTTTTCTTATTGTAGCTTTCTCTTTTAGTAGTGGGATCAACTTCAGTTTTGATGGACTTTAAGTGTTAAAGGTATCTCTGAGTAACAATGAAAAAAGGCAAAAGAATAGTTCGCTTTGACTATCACTCTATAATGTGTCTCAAGTTCAATTCTTGCTAAAAACAATTTTGAGATGTCAACCTCCTGAAAAGAAAGGGTTTTACCTGATTTGAATCTGTGTGGCGGGGCGGTGGACAGTGGACTCAAAACTCATGGATTAGTCGGCTAAAAGGCCGGAAACCGTGGTTACCAAATAATAAATAAGAAACAATGAAAAAAAAAGAAGTTCAAAAGAACACTAGTAAGATCAAGGAAAACCGTAGGAAGCATCAATGTAATTTACTCTATAGAAAATGACAAAGCAGAATAAATGAGTGGGTGGTCAAGTGCTTGTAGATATTTTTTCTTCACCCCACTTCCTCTCTTTGGTTGTAATTTCAACTCACAAACACACAATTATAGTTTTCTTGATAATTCTTATTCTTTAGTTTTATTGTTTTAGAGTAAATTTCTGGTTTTTGCCTATTACTCTTGTTCATAGATCTATTTGTTGATGCTAAGATACTTAATGACAAGTTATTAAGTTCTTTAGCTGTGATGTTTTATGATATCTCAAGTCAGTTTATCATGAGGAATTGGTGACACTTAAGTTACTGCTCATTTTTTTAACGGCGATTTGTATTAAAAACCAGCTAGAAGCTAGAACAAAGATACAACGAAAAAATTGATACAATTAAACTGTGCAAGCCACTCTAGGGGTGGTGATCCATTTGAGCCAATTCAACCGGATGTTTTTGCTTCTACGAGTAATCTATAAGGTGTGAAAGAGTCTTAGTTTCTTCCACGAGAGTGTCCCGACTTGGGGGTTTCAAGTCAAAGCAAACTCTATTTCGAAAGCGCCAAATGACCCCATGTGAAGGTGTTGACAACGACATTGAAGCAAAATGAATATATAAGGTAAGTACACGCTGCAGTTAAAAAAGATCTAGCAAGACAGACAACACAGCTAAAGGTCTGTTTTGCATTAAAGAGACATCTTAAAGACTAAATGACAGAACAGGAGAGTGTTAAGCATCGTAAGTCCTCATTCATACTGCCTGACCAAACATGCCAATATTTTACGCTAGCTGAGATTCAAGCACTGACCCATGACTTTGACGAGGCATTAGTCATTGGTCGTGGTGGATTCGGAAAGGTGTATAAATGTACCACCAAGATCGGGACAGTATATGAAGTTGCAATCAAAAGGTTGCATTGTATGTCGGGCCAAGGAGCGTGTGAATATGAGGCCGAAATTAACGTCCTTTCTAAGATTCGGCACGGAAATCTTGTGTCGTTGATTGGTTATTGCAATGAAGGAACAGAGATGGTACTAATTTATGAGTTTTTGCCGAATGGGACACTTAAAGATCATCTTCACAAAGATGATACTGAATTATCATGGTTGCAACGACTCAAGATATGTATTGGGGCCGCTCGTGGTTTAGACTACCTACACACAGGTATAGCAACTAGACACGGAGTTATACACCGTGATGTGAAGACGTCCAATATTTTGTTAGATGCAAACTTTGAGGCTAAGGTTTCCGACTTTGGCTTGGCAAAAGTAGGCCAAACAAATCAGACAATAACTCATGTGAGCACAACAGTCAAAGGGACATTTGGATATATGGATCCATCTTACTTCTTAAGTGGAAAACTGACGAGAAAAAGTGATGTGTATGCCTTTGGGGTTGTACTTTTTGAGGTTTTGTCAGGAAGGCAAGCGGTAGATCCAACCATTGACGAATATCAATGGAGTTTAGCAGTTTGGGCTCAAGATCAAATAAACGAAGGAAACCTTAATCAAATTGTGGACCCTAAACTGAAAGGACAGATCTCAAAAAAAAGTTTGAAAGAGTTTGCAAGTATTGCAGTTGACTGCTTACACAGTCACCCAAAAAAACGTCCTACGATGGCAGAGGTTGTAGTCAAGATCGATTCTCTACTGTCACAAGAAAGAAAATGTACTGATTCTTTTGTCAATGAAGGAACATTCATTAACAAGTTAAAGTCACTTTTCATATCCAAAGTTGACATGATGTCGTCTCACGCAATGGAAAGCACGTATGAGATTATGGCTCGTCCTGTTGAAAAATCTAGCAATCAATGTTGGAGAGAATTCACAATAGCTGAAATAGTAATATTAACCGACACTTTTGAACACGAACAATGTTGGGTTGATGAAAGGACATATGTCCCAACAGAACGTGGGACCGGGTTGGCAATATATGTTACCAGAGAGGATCTTGAAATGCCGGAGGTACATCCAAATATGTCATATTAATAAATGAAGCTCGTGCATTTTCTATGTTTTCATTTAGTGTATACATAGTTCATGTTCTCATCTTTGTAGCGTATTAAGTATTAACTATCGTTATGCAGCTGATACCCAGTTCCGGTGAGCGCAACTTTGTTGAACTCCAACTAGAAAAGTTCAATCATCCCAACCTAATCAAATTGTTGGGATATTGCTTGGACAAAAATGAACTGTATTGTGTTTATGAGCTCAATCCAAACACAAGGTTAGATAGACTTCTTTCCAAGGGTAAGAATGTTTCGCATACTGGATCATACATGGCTTAGTGTTGAACCAACACTTGTTTTAATATGTCATTACTTTATAAGCAATGACAGGTACGACTTCACTTCCTTGGTCTGCACGTCTGAATATAGCAATTGGCGCAGCTCAAGGCCTGTCTTTCTTACATCAACGGAACCATATTGCGTATATCCAATTTAAGACCTCTGTTATATTGGTTGATAAGGTAAATGGTGTTTAATATTGACTTAAGTGAATGGCTTAGTTTGGTAAGTGGGAAGGGTCTCTTTGTTATCGACTTAATCCAAAAACATGACTTATTTGGAAAATTTATGGGGGTGATACCTTCCTGGTTAAATTATTGACATTTCTATACTTTTATCCCGGTGAAACATCATATATTAGAATAAAATTACGCCTCTGGTTCCCGAGTTTATGCATGACTTTGGATAAAGTCCCCCTTACGAGAAGAATACACCAATAGTCCTTGACAGCCCATTTTCATAAAACCACGGATCCAAAAAGAACGTTTAATAGCTCATTATGTATAGGGTAGTCTTGAGTGACTCTCCAACACTTATACATCCAAACACACTTAAACATTAAGCCAAACACCCCCTCATCATCCCCACCCCCACTTTCTCATGCTAATAAACATACAGAAATTCTCCATCCCAAAACTAGAGCACACCGCCTTAAGCTCCATATCACCCCACTTATCTCAGTCGTGAAGGGTTTTTCGGTTTACTTTTAACTAACATTAAACATATATACGCAAAACGGAAACAATAATGGTTAAAACTTTAGTACTCACAAACCCCTATAAGCTAGTAGAACTACTAATTACACAACCACATGGTGTTTGAGAATTGCTTGCAATCGCTTGCAACAAGATACACAAGCTACTATAAACGGCTGATCAAATAAACAAACAAGAGTACTACAGTACTTAATTCATAGATGGCTATTTACTAGCAATTCAGACTCAGAACACAAAAGAGTAGTTATTTTATAGAGACGTCATTTATCTACAATTCTACAGAGTCAATAATATATCTCTATTTGAAGATGCTACATCTTCGTTTCTTGCATCCGAGAAGCATCTCCAATGCAAAATTTGTTATAGTTTTCTAATTTTTAGCATTTATTTGCAGGATTACAATGCTAGGCTTTCAGATTTTGTAGTAATTCCATATCTTGGTCAATATACATACCCTTTCCTTAATGATGCATTTTATGCCGCGCCCGAGTGGTTTGAGCACCAAGCCTTAACACTCGATTATT
Organism: Tanacetum coccineum; assembly: GCA_026074375.1. Taxonomy (NCBI): domain Eukaryota; kingdom Viridiplantae; phylum Streptophyta; class Magnoliopsida; order Asterales; family Asteraceae; genus Tanacetum; species Tanacetum coccineum. Next base: position 12,010 of record BQNB010174409.1, read on the forward strand.
CAGATACTACACAGGATGATTTCGAAAGTGGTATGTCTTGTTTTGAAAATAAGAGAAATGTAACAATTTTTATAATAATATATATGCCAAGGGGCTACTTAAATTATTATCATTTCGTTTGACATTCTCATTCAATTCTGTATTATATCATCTGGTAACGGATTCATTTGGCAGATTATTGGATAAAGAGTGAGATCTATGCATTTGGAGTAGTATTGCTGGAAATACTAACAGGCATGAAGGTGTTTGATGTTAACAGATCCATGGAAACACAAAATTTGGTGAAATGGGCTATTCCATTGCTGGCAGATGAGGTAAATCTGGGAAGGATTATGGACCCACGGCTTCAACTTAATGATTGTGCTCCAAAGGGAGCATTCAAGTTTGCCCTACTAGTTTCAAAATGTCTTCAACCTAACGCTGAAAAACGCCCATCAATGGGAAAAATCATCCAGGTCTTGTACGAGTGCCATAAAGATGAATCGAATCAGTAATTTGAACCTAGAAAGTCAAACAAGTTAGTCCCTCTATTTGTTTATAGATCTATGAAATAATGTGTTAAAACTTGAGCTCTTGATGCTCCACTAATACACTTTCATGATCTTAGTTATGCACTTATGCCTAGTGGCTTCTTGTATTCTAGTAATTATACTAGTCCAGGGCAAGTGGGCAACTACGACTTTTCTCAAACAAGTGGCGCCATCCGTGGGACACGAACGCAACCACGTTTTCCTAAAAACTCACCATGAGCACTCATGAACAAATCACAAACAATCCCACGTCCGCCGTGAGGAACACAGGGGGAAGGAATGGCCCCCAGGGGCTTGAGGAACCTATGTCTGACGAGATTCTTAGGGAAGTGTGCGACAAAAATTATCATCAACTTTTGCCGCTCATCGCTGAAAAGATGCAAAAAGAAAAAGAGCAGAAAGACAAACTCAACGCGGTAAAAGCACGACTGATCTATGGCGAAGAATCCGGGATTAAGATAAGAAGTCGTGAAGAATCGCACTACTCTGAATCAAAGACACCAACCGCCCGAACAGAACCTAGAAGAAGGCACGGAGACAGGTATTCCCGAAGCCCATCACCGCACGCCAGTGTATTCAAAAGACTCAAGAAGAACAGATCCCCTTCACCGCAGCCCCGGCCGCGAAAATAAGGAGGCGTGTTTAACAGGTTGGGAAGAAAACACAATACGTATATTTTTAACCGGAAAGTATTTCTTCTCGGGTCGTATCCCAACGAAGTCA
>BQNB010174410.1:0-13262 GCA_026074375.1 Tanacetum coccineum
CAATAGACATTTATAAGTTATAATAAACTAAAATATGAAGTTTTAACGCAACACAAGTTTAAAATAACGATTCATTAGGCTAGGAAGCAAAACGGGTCAAATTAGGGTTTCAAAACGTAAACGCACGGGTTTTAAGTTCAAATTCCTTCATTAATCAATAAAGTGGTTATTTTAACATTATTTAAGCATGCTAGGATAGATTATAACAATATTTAACCATTATAACATTTAGTTTTAAGAAAAACGTGAAATTAGGGTTTCGGGTGTACGGTTTTGGATCAAAATGGAAAATGAGCATGAATTGGGTTATGAAACTTTAACAAGAGTATATTTAGGATCATATGAACATTATAAGAGTTTAGTAGCAGGAGTAGAACATTCAAAACCTGGGTTTGAGTTTCAATGAGCAAAAATGGTGGAAACGGGTCGTTTCGGGTAGTATTTCCACTCGTACGCCTTGTATCTTTAATTCGAGGCTTCAATTCTTTAGGGCTTCGCTTCTTGAACTTCTTTAATGATCCTAGGATCATATGGGAGCAAAGGATTGCTGCCTTAAGGGTTATAGTAAGAAGATGGGGGGTGCGAGTTTGAATGAAGACTAGAGAGCTCTATTTATACTCAAATGAAGCATAGATGACTAAGGAAGCTATGTATTCTGATCAAGACATATGTGAGGGCTATATGTTGATGTGTTGAAGCTAGGAGATGAGGTTTAAGGCTAGAAACTAGATTGAAGGTGTGGATGGCCTAGATGGAAGCTACGACTACAAAAAGAAGAAACAAGAAGATTCATGTGACCATGTGCTCTTAATTTTGACCAAGGATTGGTCTAAGTAGGTGCATAAACTGCTTGAAGGTTTCTAGAAGAGTTCTTGGGTGGTCATTTGTACATGGTAGCAATTTAGAGGGGTTAAAATAGTCATAGAAGCAAACCAGGTCTATTTTGGGTTTGACGGGTTCTTCAAAGGTTTTTAACAAGGTAACATTGTGTTATAAATGATAAAGTAATGATGAAATAGTTATTAAGGTCTGGGTTAAAGTAAATTAGCAAAAGATTAGCAATTTGTTTGGGTAAAACGGATTAGAATAGAGAAATGGGGAGTACGGGTTTTCAACAGGGCTCGTTTAGGGTTTTCCATGACTTCTGCTAATATTTTGCATACTCTTTGATTAGGAATGATGGTAATACAAAATCCAGGGCTTATATAAAGTATTATCAATGAAGTGTTGGTCATTGTTTAAGTTATAATGGGTTGAAATTGAGAAAACGGGTCAAAGTTACAATTAGGGCATAATTAGGGTTTCCAGGATTCGTTAATGATTTTCTAGGCATTTTGATTTTTTGCACAAGCCCACGTTATTGAAGATAATTTATTTGGTAAACTCATTTTATGATTTTATAATGGCCCTTGGTTGTGGTTTTATTTGGGATAAGAAATGGTTAAAATGAGTAAACGGGTTAAATGAACCAATTACTGTACATTTAGGGTTGTTCTAGGATAAGTTGTACGTACAAGTGAATGTAAAATGATGAAGTAATGATAAAAAATGATGAAAAGGATGAATATGATGTAAAATAAGTTTTTTACAACTTCATTTGAGTGTTGGTTTGGTTTAATATGGATAAAAGCAAAGAGAACAGGTCATAGGTTTAGAAACTTACTCGTATTTAGGGTTTAGGGTTTTGAATAGGGTTGATGTAAAAATATGTATGAAAGTTTATGAATAGAATAATTAGGGTTTACACATTGTATATTGAGTGTAGTAGCTTGTACAAGAGTAGTGGTGAAGAAATTGGAATGAAAACGAAGGTAAAACGGCTATTTTAGAGATCATGCTTAATGACTTGTATATTGAGCTTTTAAGGACTTGTACTTTAGAATGTATATTCATGTGAGATGTTATGATACTTGTATATATGCTTTATTAGCTTGTACATTCACTTTAGATATTAACCCTTCATGAAATTAGGGTTAGAGGCATACGATAACAGTTTAAAGCCCGTTTTGATATAACGTTGCGAATGGTACATTATAGGAATAATGTACTTTGTAATAGGAATATGATGATATTAACTTGATATATTATGATGATTGCTTGACATATATGAAGATAGGATTGTTATAGATAGGTTGCGTGAGCTCGTCTACTTTAGTTACGTAAGTTATATGACATACTGAGATATTGACAATGCAAGTAATGTAATAAAGCGAAAAATTTCCCCGTACAATTGTGATAATAGTAAAATAGGTTTTGCATTTGATGAAAATTATTGGGTTGTTATAGTCTCTACCCCTTACGGAAATCTCGTCCCGAGATTTAATTAAAAGTTGAATTGAATAGATGTAGGTACTGGGTATGAATTTGATTTTTTGGTTAATCAAGGTCACAAGTCCACGTGTGTGATGCATTTATAATTATGTTGCGCACCATAATTATAATTACCTCCTTTCACACGTCTACTTATTTCTAAGATCACACCTCTTGATGACAGCCAATAGAATTTCTTCAGATTCTAATTGAACTTGGGTGATGAAATACTTTGATTTATGAAACCTGTGGGTTATGGGCCTACCATGCTTCTGTTGTGCTACTGTGATCGTAAAGAATCGTTATTCATTAACCTTTAAAAGTCAACATCGAATAAGAATGCTATCACAAGTCTTTGTCAAAAATTTTATACCTAGTGGTATTGAAATCATTTGACATTGTATAGATTCTTGTGTGTTTCCTTGTTATTAGGTTGCAGAATATAACAGAGAATTTTAGAATACAGAGATCATGGAATAAGTGATGTCAAGGAATGATTATGAATTTGTAAGAGAGTTGCTAATTACGTGAGATAGAGATTTTTAAATGAACAGATGATGAAGGTAATAATGATAATGAAGGTAATAATGATAATGATTAAGGAATTGTTTGTAAAAACGGATTGAAAAACTTGTTTGTACGTATGTTAATATATTAAGCCTACTTTATTTATAATTAAGTCCAATTACAAAAAGAAAGTTCAACTCTGTAACTCGAATTGTATAAATTCAAAGTTATCGGAGATTTTATAATTTCCTTATTCAAATGAAGAAGTGACCCAATTTATTTCAATAAGATGATCATAAATTGTCTTACCTAAGCATAAAAACACGATATGATAATGTGTAGAAAATCATATGATCATGAATGGTTAGATAATATTGAGATGTTGATTGTACTGACGCCCATATAATCGAGGATGATAATTTTTTGTTGCAAAGGTATTAAGGTAGAGATTCATAGTTTGAACATAATGATAATTGACGAGTTTGATACCACCACAAGATAAACAAGATTAATAGGATTATCACTTTATTATTTCATAGATAACTTTACATATGAAACTTCTAAAGAGTTGATACTTATGCTACGTATCTTATAGTAGGATAAAAGTAACAGACGACTGAGGATTTGATGCATGATGATTGGGGTTTTTTCGATTGAAGAAGATTCTAAATAGTTTGAATATCCTCGCGAGTTTGTTTCTAGGGTAAAATCCTAAAGTGAACAAAAGCAAGCTCATCTCTAAGTATGCTTTCCTGTGGACCCCTGTATTTGCTTTTGGCACTGATTTGCATAATTCCTGTTCTTTTCCACAGGTAATTGAACAAGTTATAGGATACCGTATTGTAGATTGTTTCTAGGTTTTGTTTCTGCAGTTCTTGGTCAAATGACCTACTCTGTTGCAGTCCGGCACTGACCCAAAGTACAAGGACCTATGTGATGTAGGGGTGCATCTTTCACACAAAGGACGGTTCCAGTATATCCCGTTGGTGGCGTTAAAATCTTAAGGTTTCTGTATCTATCTATTCTGCGTCGGTGATAAACTCATCATTACGGTTGTTATTGTTGTAGTTATTCTGATAGTTATTGTTGTTGATGATGTTCCCTTTATCCTCAAGCTTTTGTTTGTGATCATTGGTTTCTTGCACGAATACATGCTTTATTATCTGATCCATTAATCTCTGGGTTATGTTGATGGCTTCCTCCAAAGTTTGAGGCTTCGAGGCAGTAACATTTCCTTCAATACTTCTAGGTAATCCATTGATGAAGACTTCCACGAGTTTCTCAGCATTTGGTACCATGTTTGGGCATAAGATGGCTAATTCTTGGAATCTTCTAATGTAAGTCTTAAGATCATTTCCTTTCACAACCATGTTGTAAAATTCGTCTTCCATTTTCTTGACTTCAGTTCGAGGGCAATACTTATCGGTTAAGAGTCTTTTCAATTCGGTCCAAGTGATTTGATTGGCTTGATCTAATCCAATAGGTTGAGCGTATGAATTCCACCAAGACAAGGCATTATCGGTTAAAGTACCGGTAGCATATGTCACTTTGTTTTCTTCGGCACAGTGGCTACTAGAAAATACTGATTCAGTTTGCTCAAACCAGTAAATGAGGCTAACTGCTCCTTCCGTACCATTGAAGTAGAAAGGTTGACAGCTAACGAACTCTTTATAGTTTCCCGTTTTTGCTACAGGAGTTCCAGTAGGTCCGGTGTTCCTATTGGGATTACTAGCACTTGCCATTGATGCAGCTTGTGCTTTCAGAGCTGAGGAAATGCCATCATTAATTAGTTGTTGGATGGCAGCTAAAGTTATGGCCGATGTTTCAGATGTTGACGTCCTTTTGGGAGGCATTCTATTAACACAAGATAATGCGTAGTAAGAATGACATCACAAGTTTTGAAAGGTAATACTTAAAAGAAAATGTGATGCTTAAAATGCTTAAAGAGAAATGCTTATTTTTGAATTTTAAGCACTTAGGGGTTATGGTATGATTCATGAAGACGGAGATAATGATGCAATTGGTGGAAATGATGATGAAAGAGCGATAAGTTGGAAACAATAAGATACGAAACGGGATTGCCTTTATAAATAACTTGCCTTCTTACTGTACATAGTCAAGATTTGACAAGCGTTTTTATTTATACCACACATCCCGTGGCTAGGATAAAGTTATAAATAGCTTGATGATTTTGATCCGGTAGATGACATCCTAAAGATCTTCCTGATTTGTTTGGTGACGAGCTTGGATTTTCTCAATGATTTGTTCAAGATCGGAAATTCTGTAATGAGCAAAGGCAATCTTATCCTTTTGTGCCCTAACATTGCTTCTTTTGAAAGTTTGATAATCTGGAGTACTGAATGTTTTCTGGATGTCGTTCTTTAGTATCGTGCACTATTCCTTCGTATGATCATTCTATCAATACGTCCTTCCTCCATTTTCTCGATGCGGTGAAAAGAGAGTTCATCTAAGTAATTCAAAATATCTTCGATTTGTTCCTCATGATGTTTCAGATGCATCTTAATTGAACTTTTTCCTATTTCAAATATCTGAGGTGGGGTAGGAGTATAAACTGAAGAAGATGGTGATACCAAATCACAGGTTTGATTCCGGGATGAATTAGATAACGTAGTTGAGGAAGAAGATGATGAACAGATTCGCTTCTTAGGTGGTAATAGTTCTTCAGGAACAAAGAAATATCGAGGATCAAATAGTAATGATGGTGGTAATACCGGAGATAGAGTCAAAATAGCTGGTGAAGTAATAGGATCTGGTGATGAAATAGGTAATTCCTTAGCATAAATTGCTTGTACGTCCTTCAAATAAGTATTATTGTAGAAAAGATGTTGAGTAATACCAGTGGAATCTATTATCGTTTGAAGTTTTCCGAAGAGTTAAAAGAATTGCTTCCCAATGAAACTGGGAAATAATCCGATGAGACCGAAGTATAGTTAAGAATATTCATAGAGGAAAAAACATCCTTAATATCAGAAGTTAAGTGGTTTTGGAGAACCACATTCGTTTATTAACACCTCGTTTGTAAGATAACATAAGTATTTTATGTAATAGTATATGTATGTATATTTACATATTTGTCCAGAATGACTGTGGAACAGAGAACTCATGTGGCTGAAAAGAAAGGGTTATAGTTAAGGTTTTTACCGGGTTTCTTTTTATAACCATGGCGCTGTTGATACCAATCGTAACACCCCTATTTTTACGATAATTGCAGCGGTAAGCTAATCTAGGTATTACTTCATGGAATACAACAATCATAAATCATAGAAAACGACCCAAAAGAGACGTTATTGCAAAAGAGTAATTATCATTCATTTCAAATCAGAGTTTTACAAAGGCAGGTCCCAAAATCTAGAAACATAAAATGTGAATGATAACAAGTTTTAGCCATCTTCATGTCCATGCCACTCCGTGCCGTATATTGCTCAATAACCTGAGATAAACATGCTAAAAAGTCAACACAAAGGTTGAGTGAAATTCATAGGTTTGAAATGTAATAGTTGAATACAAGTTATAATGGAAATACTGGTATTGCAGGGACAATCATCATGGGGAACATTATTTATTGCATCTAAGCTCATGACATCAATACATTAACAGGGAAATCACCGTAGTGATATTGGTTAGGGACAGATGTCCCCGTGGAAAAGATAACTTGCCAAGGTTACCTATTAGGACAAATATAGTACGTTTGGCTACCCCAAGCATGGGTATACAAATGGGAGCCGTCACCCCCAATAGATCTATTCACAATATTCGCGTTCACTCGCAATGCAAGTAATTAATGATTCATGATATGTAAATAATGGCACTGGAAGCTACTTAGGCAATAATATATCTGGATAGCATACATTTAGAAAACACTTGCATTCATGGTTTATATCAGGTATCACAGGTTTATAAAGTATTCAAAAGATTGAAATATGGGGTTATGAATTCATTAAGCCTTTGAAAAGTAATCACATTGTTATAAGATAAACGAGTATGTAAAAGAGTTTGTAACAAGGCAGTATCCCCTCGCGGGTTTATAAAACTGTAAATGAGGTAAAGGCGATAGGTTATGAATTCACTAAGTCTTTGAAAAGTAATCACATTGTTATAAGATAAATGAGTATATAAAAGAGTTTGTAACCAAGCATGTATCCCCCTCGCGGGTTTATAAAGCATGTAAATAAGTAAAAGCGAGGCTATGAATCTCACCTGATAGGTAGATGTAATAAATATTCTGAAATGAAAGCTCACGACCTTATCACAATCTTAACAGGGAATTATTGTATCACTGTTCGGGCCATCATAATTCAAAAGTCATTCAGTAAACGTTTGAGGAGCTAGGGAACTTTAAATCGTAAACCCAACAACTCAGTCAGAACGTAATACCAAGATGAAACTCCTTAATATGAAGCTCCCTAGTATTGTGATATGATATAATCGGTTTTAAGCGTTTTAATCCATATCTGGAAATGTTAAGCACGAGAAGCATTAATTAAAGTTATGTATTGTAAGGTTTTAAAAATGATTTTATACTTTTTCAAAATGTTACATTTTTAGACCCGTAAGTTTGAAGAAAGTTGCAGAATAGTCCTTGGAGGTTTGCATTTCTTACGACTTGGTCTTCAAACTTTAAATGATGATCCACAGTAAACCTTGCACTTTGAAAAGGTGACATGAATAGACCTTATAGTTATAACTTTTGATTAGAAAAAGACATAATTCAGCCCCTTTAGTTATTATTTCAGGAAAGTTACCATATTAACCCCTTGCAGAAATAAAATTACAAAACATGTCCCAAATTGCCTTGCAGCTTATGTTTAACATTTCAATAGTCATTTATAAGTTATAAATAAACTAAAATATGAAGATTTAACGCAACGAAAGTTTGAAATAACGATTCGTTAAGCTATGAACAACAAACGGGTGCAAATTTAGGGGTTTTTTTTTTCCAAAAAAAAAACGTAAACGCTCGCGGGTGTTTTAAGTTCATAATTCCTTCAAAGAATCAATAAAGAAGAGAATATAACTGGTTATTTTACACATTAGTCTAAGCATGACCTAAGGTGGTTAACAATACTTTAAACCATTATAGACAACATTTAGTTTTAAGAAACGCAAAAAATTAGGTTTTGGGCTTTACGGTTTTTGGATCAAAATGGAAAATGAGCATGAATTGAGTTAGAAACTTTAACTAAGCGTATATTTAGGATCATCATGAACATCTTATTAAGAGTGTAGGAGCAGAGTTATAATCCGTAGAACCTGGGGTTTGAGCTTTATAGCTTGAAAAATATGGGTCAATCGGAACTGTTTAGCTTGTACGCTAGAATAAGACTCTCGGGGCTTCTTTTATTGGTTTTCTTTTGCTTCACTTCTGTTCTTGGGACTTCTTAGGATCTGTTAGAATTCATATTGAGCAAAGTATTGCTGCTATGATGGATTATAGAGGAGGAAGTTGGGGATGAGTAGAAATAAAGAGTTTATGGTCCTATTTATAGTCAAATGACCCTTAAAGGCCAAGGTATGCTTATGATCTGATATGGGACGTGTGCAAGGGCTAGAGGGTGATGAGGAGAAGCTATATGATGAGTATGAGGGGGCGTTCAGGAGGTAGGTAAAGCAAGGTGGGAAGGTTGTTAGTGGAGCAGTGTGTTGTTTGGGGTGTCACGGGCTAGAAAATGGCCAACAAGGAGGTCATGTGGCTCATTTAGTGTCTAAGGATTTCCAAAGGATGGTGCTTGTTTAAGAAGCTTATGGTAAAGTAGTATGGTCTTTCATGGGCTTAATTGCGGAAAAACTTCAAAATGGGTCAAAATGCAAAGGTTTTAAGTTTCGGGTACATTAGGGCTTATTTAGGGTTTTCAAGTTTGTAATTCGTGTACATTTGATCAATAATGATGGATTAATGTTTGTAAGAATTGTACTAAGTATTATACACAGAATTGATAGGTGTTCGGGTTTAAAATGGGAAAAAGAGGGTAAAGTGTCCAAAGTTCCATTTAGGGGACACAATTTAGGGTTTTTCTGATTAATTTCTTGTTCACTGTTGTTTATATGGTGAAATGATGATGGATGTTGATTGACAATGTTGTAATTCAATGTTATTAAAACTTAGTGAGTATTGGTTTAGGTTTACAATGGTATTTAAAACGAAAAGAACCGGGTCTAGTTGTGAGTATTAGCTCGGGTTAGGGTTTCTGAGTTTTGAATTAGGGTTTTAAGAGTAAAAATGTGTATGAAAGTTTATGAATAGAATAATTAGGGTTTACACATTGTATATTGAGTGTAGTAGCTTGTACATAAGTGATGGTGAAGAAATTAGAATGAAAACGGAGGTAAAACGGCTATTTTAGATGTCATGCTTAATGACTTGTACATTGTGCTTTGAAAACTTGTACTTGACTTAGAGGGAGTTTATATTTCAAATGAAATGTTATATTACTTGTATATATGCTTTAGTAGCTTGTACATTCACTTTAGATATTAAATCTTCATGGAGTTAGGGTTTAGAGGTATACGATAACGGTTTAAAGCCCGTTTTGATATAACGTTGTGAATGGTACATTATAGGAATAATGTACTTTGTAATAAGGATATGATGATATTGACTTGACATATTGTGATGTTTGCTTGACATATATGAAGACAGGATTTCCATAGATAGGTTGCGTGAGCTCGTCTACTTTAGTTATGCAAGTTACCTTGCTTAATGAGATATTGACAATGTAAGTAATGTAATAAAGCGAAAAATTTCCCCGTACAATTGTGATCATAGTAAAATAGATTGATTTTGCATTTGATGAAAATTCTTGGGTTGTTATAGTCTCCACCCCTTACAGAAATCTCGTCCCGAGATTTAGTTGAAAGTTGTAGTGGTATTGTTTGGGAATAGATATGGGTACTGGGCATGAATTTGATTTTTATGTTAGGCTAATCAAGGTTACAAGTTCACGTGTGTGATGCATTTATAATTATGTTGTACACCATAATTATAATTACTTCCTTTCACACGTCTACTTATTTCCAAGACTAACCTCCTTGTTGACGCTAAATTTTTTTTATAATTTCTCTAGATTCTGATAGAATCTGGGTGGATGGAATACATTGCGCCACTCAGATCGTAAGGAATCGTTATTCATTAACCTTTAAAAGTCAACATCGAATAAGAATGCTATCACAAGTCTTTGTCAAAATTTTCATACCTAGTGGTATTGAAATCATTTGACATTGCATAGATTCTTGTGTGTTTCCTTGTTATTACGTTGCAGAATATAACAGAAATTTTTTGAATATGGAGATCATGGAATGAGTGATGTCAAGGAATGATTATGAATTTGTAAGAGAGTTGCTAATCACGTGAGATACAGATTTGGAAATGAACAGATATGAAGGTAATGAAGGTAATAATGATAATGATTAAGGAATTGTTTGTACAAACGGATTGAAAGAAACTTGTTTGTACGTATGTTATATACTTAAGCCTACTTATTTATAATTTGTCACTTACAAAAAGAAGCGTTCAACTCCTTGTAACTGAGAATTTATAAATTCATAGTTCAGAGGTTATATTCCTTCTTATTCAAATGAAGAAGTGACCTAATTCATTTCAATAAGATGATCATAAATCGTCTTACCTAAGCATAAAAACACAATATGGTAATGTGTAGAAAATGAATTGTTAGATAATATTCAGATGTTGATTGTACTGACGCCCATATAATCGAGGATGATAATAAAGGTATGAGGAGAGTATTCAGAGTTGAACATAATAGAATTGAAAAACGATGCCGAATTTTGATATCATCAGATAACAAGATGTAACGGAATCATCACTTTATTATTTCATGGATAACTTTACATATGAAAAATGTTTGATTACTTATGCTAGTTATCTTTGTTGTTAGTAGTTAAAGTAACAGACGACGAGGGATTGTTGCTTGAGTTGGTGGTTTTGTAGATGTGAAGAAGATTGTGATGAGAGTTTGATATGAGAGGTTTGATGAGTTGTTTTTAGGGTAGAAATCCAAGTAATAAAACCCGGTCTCTTAGACGTTACCCTTCATAATTTTGTTTTACTACCCGGCTCAATCCATTAATGCCCGTACTTAATTATTACTACCAAACCAATAAACAATTTACAAACCGACCATCAAATTAATCCATACACGACCCAACATTTGAAGAGTGAAACTCGACCCAATTCTTTAACAAGTCTCGCCCCAATTGATTTGTTAAACACCCTTGCAGCCATCCAACTTTAAAAAAAAAACCCGGCCCACATTCTGTTAAAGCCTAAATTAACACGAACCCTAAATATTAGGGAGTATATAACTACCAAAATCCCTAATGTGTCTCATACACTTAAACAAACGTCAACATACTTCTCTTTCAGTCTTATCATAAAAAAAAATGAAGCAACCACATAGATCTGTACTTCACCCTTTTTAGTTATCACAACAAGAGACTTTCATCCATTTCAATTTGTATGAACGAATCTCATCTCATCAGTTCAATCAAAGATAAACCATAACATACCCATATGAATTACATCACTTTTGTACACACCTACGAAGAACAAAGGATTTTCGTCTTCAAGATCTAGAATATGGTCTCGGGTAGGTTCAACTTGATTGTTGTGTTTTTGGTATTTTTCTTAAATCGAAACAGAGAATGTGTGTAACAAATTTGTTATGACACATTCTTTTTATTCGAAAATTGAAAGAGGGGTTTAAACCTTCAACAGATCTATGATGCAATTGTGTTTAGTCGAAAAGATTTGTGACAAATAAACACAAAAACTGAGATTAATTTTTATTTCATTTTGTTTCGAGTCAATGAGAGTTGGAGGAGATGGAAGTTGTATTGATGAGACGATGGGATAGGTTTAGTTTGTTGGATTTGGATTTGTTGAGGCTTATGTTGTTCGTTTTGTTGGTTGTTGTTATATTGTGACGATGGGATAGATGTAGAGATTGGTTTTGGATTTGTTGATTGTTGATGGTAATTGAGGTTGTTGAAATTGTTGTTGTTCCTGCTTCTTTTCTTTTCTGTATGTTGTTTACTCTTTGAGTTATGACCGGTCAACTCGGAACATACCGAGTTACTCGGTTTTGAGATGAGGTTAACGCAAAACGCAAAGCAAGCAAGTCGCAGCCCCTTTGAGCAAAACGCAATGGAGGTCTATCATTGGGCAGCGTTTTGTTTGAAATTTGGCTTATTTTAATTGTCTTCATAGAACCCTGTACACCAATCCAAGACAAAACGCAGTCTTGACGGTAAAACACAGCATACGAAAACACACCCTGAGAACCAAAACGCAACCAGCTTGACTTCCAGCCAAAACCAACCACCAATAAATTTGTACTATTGTACCTTTTTTCTTAAAAACCGGATCTGTTTGGCCAAAACGCAACCAAGAACAACATAAACCCAGATCTATCTCTGCACCATAAAAAGAAGCAGATGTGAAACCAGATTGAGACAGAAATGATAACAACATTAAACAACCTGCTGTTGACTTTTAAAAAAAAACGATGAACAGTAGATGAATAGTGCGTGAACAGTGACATGAATAGTACGTGAACAGTAACCGGAACATGAACAACAAACACATGATACATTACACCCCTGCAGCTCTGATACCAATTGTTATCCATAAAGATTCACATAACAAGAGACATCATCCAGAGGCCGAGGAGGATTGAACAAATGTTTAGCCATATTATTTAGTGAGAGAAAGGGAAGATGTGTATTTTCTAGAGAGAGAAACACACACACCTTATTACAAGTAAAATGAATCCTCACCCCTCCATGGAAGTATGGATGGGATATATATAGGTCTTGACTCTCTAAACTATCTTAACTAGACATTTTAGGTCCCTGTGAGTCTTACCTATTTATACTAATGTAATTCTGTATTAGCTGACATATTTTAAGGCTATCAGTATATTTACATACTTGTTCCGGAATGTAGTGGCACAGAGGACTTTGATGGCTGAAAAATGAAATGTGGTTATAGTTAAGGTTTTGACCTTGTTCTCTATAACCATGGCGCTGATACCAATCTGTAACACCCCCATTTTTACAATATAGCAGCGAAAGCTAATCTGGGGTATTACTTCATGGATACAACAATCATAATCATAGAAAACGACCCAAAAGAGACGTTTATTCAAAAGATATGTTATCATTCATTTCAAATCAGAGTTTTACAAAGGCAGGTCCCAAAATCTAAAACATTATGTTTGAATGATAACAGTTCAGCCATCTTCGAGTCCATGCCACTCCGTGCCGTATATTGCTCAATAACCTGAGATAAACATGCTAAAAAGTCAATGCAAAGGTTGAGTGAAATTCATAGGTTTGATAAACAATTTGAATACAAGTCATAGTGTAATAATTGTACAAACACAAATATTATGAAAATGTTATTGTTA
>BQNB010174411.1:0-13262 GCA_026074375.1 Tanacetum coccineum
GACGAAGCCTACTAGATCCATCTATGTGCTCCTCAACCGCGACTTCATCGCGGGGCTCAAGTTTTTGAAGCAATGTTCGAACATTACCTCTAGCTAGGCCCCCTGATCTATGTACACACTTCGGACCAGATATCCCTCCATAACTGCCTCTATAACGAGTGGTTCGTCCGACACGTCCTCTACTGACAAAGGAGGGAACGAGATGGGTACCTTCATCCAACTCTCGTCCCTCTCGATAAACCACAAGGACGATTTAAGTAATTAACTCTATTTATAATTATGCGGGTTGATAAACAATAAAACATGATTAATTTGTTTTACAAAATTTTATAATAGCAACTCTAAAAATACATTGTTGAGTTTTCCCGATTCCAAGGCCATTTCGAGTTGTCTTCTTAGTTGAAAGTAGTCGTTGGTATAAATGTCCTTTCTCACCGTGGTAGTCGCAATATCTGCTTGTTTCCTTTTTTGGCTAGATTTATCATCGCCAAGTGCTGCAGGGTTTAAGGCGAGGTACCCGTAGCTAATATTTCTTAGACAGTTTGGTGAGCAGTCTTAAAAAGCTGATTTGGGGTGTTGGGAGCCCTGATCCCTGTGCGCCTGATACGGATCCTGGACACTGTATGGTACTAGTCCATCCCTGTTGTTGTAAGTGTTCCTCCCTTCGTTCCTTCGTCGATCGACCCCAAAACCTCCCCTATTGAATCGGTCTTCTCTCCTACTAGTCAGACCCATTGCTTCTTGGAGGCCTCTGACACTTCTCCTTTGGGCAATTCTGTGCTAGCAAAGGCCTCTTCCGACCTTACGAAGTCTTCCAACCTTGTCATCATTTCATCTACCGTATTGGGCACCTTATCGGAGAACCGTTTGGGGCCAGTTCCAGTCATTATGAGCTCCATGAAAGAAATATCTTCATGACTCCGAACACTCTACAATGAGACCTCTCTACTATCCATCTTTCTTTGAAGGTTACGAGGGTCTCGTTTTCTTTTCTCACGATCTTAGTTATTTCCGTCAGATCTTTGAAGCATGCTCTTCTTGTTGAGAATCTGGTTGTGAACTGGAGCCTGAGTTCCGCCCACCCATCAATGCTGCCTAGCGGGAGGTTCTCGAACCACCCCCTTGCGTTTTTGTCTAGAGTATGTTGGAACATGCGGCACCACACAGGCATGGGCCACTCTCCTGAATTTGCTACAGACGAGACTAAGATGGTCTTCTGGGTCCGTTGCTCCGTCGTACAACCTGATGTTTGCCGGCATCTTAAACTCTGGGACGGCGAACTCTATTATCCTTCAGGTCAAGGGAGTCTTTACTGCTTCCTTGAAAGGTTTCTTCATATTAACGTCCACTACTGTCCCCGTTACAATCGTCTGAACCCTCGGCTGATCCTCCGTGTCATTAGATACGTTGCCCCTCCCATTATGCTCCTTTAGTAGCGACCTGAGGGCCGATAGGTGTCCTTCGATCTGTTCTCTTACCGAGGGAACAGCCCCGCGAGGGAGGGTTTCAAAAATTAATTCCAAAGGAACCCCCCCGAAGTAGACCCGAGACATTCCGGTTACGCCGGTGGGCGTTGCCCCAATGTTGTCTCCGGGTGTTCCCCTGAGTAGTCCGCCTGTCATTCTAGTGCTCTGGCAGATTGACTAAGCGTCCCACGGATGGCGCCAATTTGTTAAGGTAAAGATTCACCCTTCGTCAGAACGTCCAGATCCGATAGAGCTGGCGTCCCTCAGATTCCTGAAATGTAGGAAACCGACACGTTAGCCTCGCCTTGGGGAAGTCCCAAGACCAAGCTCCGGCGCAAGGATAAGTAAAGGGATATTCCGATAGAAACTTATGAGTAAAAATATGATTCGAAGTCAGAGCCTTTTTTATGTGTGCGAGTGAAAGGTCTTTATACACGAGGAGGGGAACAGTGTCGAAGCACTGTTCTTCTCCTGTTCATGTACTATGGGGCATGGATCCCTAGGCTATACCTAGTATTCTTGTCAGGTATTAGGTGTACCTTGAATTCAGAATCTCGTGAAACCCGAAATTAAGAAGTGCGTTGGCTGTTTCGGATATTCCTCCGGAACGTTGGCGGAAGTCCCTCCGGAGCCACCCTCCGGTGCATGTTTCGGATACCTCCATCGTCAGCTTGAAATAACGATAGGGTGGTTAGTGGTTGTTGGGAGGGTGGGATTATGTATATGAATGAAAAACGGATGTTGAGGATGAGAGCATTTCTGGCTTTTTTGTCTTCAACCACACCTAATTAACAGATTTTGTGACCAAAGGACCAAATTCACAAGAAGTCAAAATCATGAGGAGTGGATCCGCAATAAAAAAAAGTTTGGGGACTAAACTCGTGATACTCGATAAACCACAAGGACGATTTAAGTAATTAACTCTATTTATAATTATGCGGGTTGATAAACAATAAAACATGATTAATTTGTTTTACAAAATTTTATAATAGCAACTCTAAAAATACATTTAGCTGCAAAATTAGCTTTTGAAAACATATCATTGTACCAACATAAAGAAAACTTAAGACAAGGCATTATGGTGGTATATCGCCACCACATGTGAAGGCCATAAAGGCCAAAATCCATCACGAATGAGGGAAAATCGACTCGGTTTGGAGGCTTGCATCACTTAACGATTTTTTTGTTTGTGAATGCGTGTGAATATATTACATGGTATGTTTGTATAAAGTATGACATTTTTATGTATTTAATAAGGTGGTGACCACTACAACTTAACTCTAAAGGGGATTATATGAGGTGGAGGCAGGGGCGGATGCACTTAGAAAGTAGGGGGCGGTGCCCCCCATGATTCGCCAAAAAACATTGGTTTTTAGTGTAAATTTTTTTTATTTTTGACATTTTTATTAAAGTGCACTTCATCACAAAATCAAATTGCCCTCCATACACACTAAAGTCCAATATTTAACACTTTAAAACCTTAAAATCCTTCATTTTTAAGTGACGATACTCGATTTTTCGTTTCGATCCTAATTTTTATCCTAGTTTTTTCGTCGTATTTTGTTGCTATTGTCAAAAAAAAAAAAATTGCCCCCCACTATATAATTTCCTGGTTCCGCCACTGGGTGGTGGAGGTGGTGGTCGGGTTACTGTTACACCCCAACCTAAGGATACAAAATCTCACCTAAAATTTGTTCATTTTACCAAACTTAAAATCTATTCAAACTATATTAAGTAACGGTAATGTTATCGTGCTTCCATTATTTGTGTATGCTGCTCGACTATTGTGCTTTGTTCTAACTTGCTTTGGTTTTTTTTTTGCAGTTGCTACTAGCATGTCTCAATTCCTCAAATTTTCGATGGCCGGGGGCGTCCGTGTTGGGAGGGGAATAGCTCTTGCGGCTAACGAGGTTATTCCGCAACATACTACTCCTCCTTTGCCTTCCAGGTCTCAGATCCCTAAAAAGTCGGATCATCAAAGGGTTGTTGAAGTTGAGAATGAAAGAGTTCTTGCAGCAAAGAGGAAAGCTCAAATCGCCAAGGATAAAGCAGTTGGAAAGAAAGCTGCTGAGGAGGTTTCTCATCGAACGAAGAAAAGGAAGACAGCACCTTTGTCCTTTGCTTTGTCGGATTCCGAAGCCGATGAATCCAACCTTAGTGGCTCCGGTACTCATCATTCGGCTTCTCCCCTTAATACTATCATTCCTAATGAAGATGGATCGTATAGTCTGATTTTAGAGCCCGGTCAAATCAAACGGGGAGGGTATGGACCAAACCCCTGACATTGTCGAAGATACTACCGATGTTTAACCTCCCCTCTTTCGCGCATTCCCCCTTTATCACCAGTTCTGACCATTCGGCGAGGATACGTAGGGACCGTTGAGAAGTGGTCCTGAGCGCACACACAGCTTTCGGCTCCGACCGGTACGTATCATATTATTTCTCTTTTTTCGTATATTTCTTCTCGAGTTCATCTTACCCCTCTTTTTTGTTAGGTCACGGAGTTAGCTCTACTTCTGGTGGTTCACATCGGCTAGCCTTCCCTGCCCGCCATCCTGGTGGCGACGGCGCTGGTTCGTTTCTTCTCTTGCTAACTTAACATTGCGTTTGTTTGATTCACAGACGCGGGTCTTAAACTTCGACCTTTTGTTGCAGGTAGCTCCCTTCGGAGGGATGCGGGTGCTCCTGAACTCTTTGTCTCGGCTCTGGGAATTTGACCACTCTTACGATTCTCAACTGATGCAGAGTCTTGCGGGGACATGATGGCTTAAAATTTAGTGCCCTCCGCTGTCCGAAGCCAACAGGTCCGATTGAGTGGACTATCTTTGGGCTCTCCATCGTTTGTGGTTCGAACTAGGGTCGGGGGGGGCTTTGGACAAATTGACATTCTGCAGCGGTTTTCTACGAGCCCTGAACGAAGATTACGGGAATGTTTGAGTCCCACGGTCTTGTCGTGCCATTTCCGACAGGCTAACTGGAAACACAGAACCGCTATTAGATTATGTTCGGAGTAGAACCAGTTATCTGGTGGTCACATGGAACTTCAGACAGGTGCATTTGGGGCTGTGTCCGGATTGGAGGCGACCTTGTTGAACTGCATGTTTGCAACTGGAGAAGGGATAGGGAATGACCCTACTAGTGTGGGATCGATAGAAGAGGAGCGTATTCTAGGCGGCTGAAGACGATCTTGCTCCAAAATGTCCTCCTTGGCAGAGGCAGAAGGTGAGTGTCGGCACTTAAGGGGTGATCTAGTGCGATTTTAACCGTGGATCTAAGCAGCAAGAGATAGTGGGCATAATTAGTTCGCCAGATGCTTTCACTACCGTGGTCCAAAGGCTTCCTATCCAGCCGGTCGAGTACAAAAGAGTTTGATGATATTTTTAACCTGGCTATTGCCGCAGCGATGGTCGGAGGGTGTGTAGGCGCTTGTTCTGAGGAGGATGATCAGGCCTTCTTTGGGCCACCCGCCGTTGACTTTGAACCCGGCATGTAAAGAGACTTTGCATACCGCTTCTATTGAGTTTGATTCCCTTTATCGACAAAGCATTGCTTACCACTATGTGGAGAATAAGAGAAGTTGCTAGAAGTACAGTCATTCCGTACTTCCCTTGGGGGAGATCTGCAGAATATGTGGCCGGAACGGTGGAGGGTACCAGTCCTAAACTGAGCAGGCAATGCCGTGGGTGCTCTCGAATATGATGATGCTTCGAATACTGCGGATGATTCCGGATGTTTGCGGAAAGATACAGTACAGTAATCTATCGGGGCTTTTCTCGGTCTTTTGTGAGATTTGTAAAGTCAAAATATTGATTTTAAAGCTAGTTCTTGCGAAGTTGTTAGTTGTACGGAAAAAAAAGCGCCCATCGCATACCCAGTAGATCATCTTGTAAAACTTGTTTTGATCATTATTCAAATGGATTTGGTTTTGGCTTTTTTACCGTTTATGTATTATGCATAATTCTATATTGATTTCTTATTTTAGTAACATGTAGTTCGTTTTTTTTTTATCTTTGGGAGTTTCTTACGTATTTGGCACTTGGGTTCCTCTTATGGACGTATTTGCCGGCTCCTAGGCAATGGGTGTCACTTGGCCATTGGCATGCTCTTGGACTCATCCGGAACACGTCTTGCGTTCTGGGTTATGGGCGTCACTTGGCCAGCTGGCTTTGACTCATTTCTTGAAATTCTGTCTTGCGTTCCGGGTAATAGGACGTCCCGTTGGCTAGTGGCTCTTGACTCTATCCAGGAACGTCTTGCCCTCCGGGTTAAAGGGGCATCACTTTGGCCATTGGCTCTTGGGAATCTCATTCGGGAATTGTGAAGGAACATTCGTCGGGATAAAAATGCTAGTGTGTAGAACATTGGTTTAATTGAGTCGGTCGGGGAGTGCTTCCTTCTTGAACCATAATTTGGTTATAGCTACTGTTTGTGTTTTTTTAAGGAAAAATTGTTCCCGTCCCTGATTTAGGGGGAGGGGGAATCTTCATTTATTAAAAAACAAAATACATTGTTGTTAAATTGACTCCGTCGTTCAAACACCGGGACTTTAAAAACTTTATTACAATGACTCTATTCGTTATCCAAATTCCTAAGGCTTGGTGTTGCCTGTCGTTGCCAAGTCTTGTGGGGGCATTTCCTTTTCACTTCCATTGTTTGCAGTTTATAAGGAGCGTTCTGGTATGCCCTTCACCTATAGGGTCCCTTCCATTCAGACCAACTTGCCTTGGTCTTCCACGCTGCTGGCTTAATTCCTCCGGAACACACATACTACGTACCTGGCTTACTTAAATGACATTGGTCTCACCTTTTGGTTATAATACTGCTCTATTTTAGTCTTGAATTTGGATCTCTATTGCCTAGCTTGCCTTTCTTTATGAAGGAAGATCCATATTCAGATGAGCTCGTCTCGTTCTTGTCACCCTATCTTAATCATCATGGTTCTGATGAGTTGGCTCCCTATTTCAATTTGGTCTATTATCGGCTTCAACTCCAGTAATTGTGAGGCTATTGGGCGGTTTGTGTCGTTTTGCTTTGTTCTGGGAGGTACGATGATGCCACAAATGTACGTTAGGTGCTCGTCGACCCATCCCGCTCTCTCCTTTCCTAGCCTTGCCTTAATGCCTTCAATCAAACTCTTAATAGCCCTTTCCACTAAATAGTTGGCCTGCGGATGAGCCACTGCCATGTTCATCTGTTTAATGTTCAGGGATTCGCACCAACCTTTGAATGGATCATTTAGAACCCAGGTTTCTCGTTTTATCCGTGGTCCTATCACTTAGTGTTGGAAGCCACAAAAAGACATACGATGTTATCCAACTCCGAACTATTCTGACGTCCTTCACCAGAGTGATTCTGGCCAAACGGCGTAGCTTCGATTATTTCTGGTTAATAAAGATTGTCGATGGAGTACAATATTACGATTTTGAGTTTTCCGATGGCCTAGGGCAGAGGGCCCAGAATGTCCATTACCCATTGGTAAAATGGCCATGATGCCATGATTGAAGTCCATTAGGGCTTTTTTTGGGGTTTACTGTATCGGCATATACACCGGAGCATGCACTTGGCACGTGTCACATTTTTGGTATCTACTTCAGCCTCCCTGTGCATGGTTAGGCCAGCTTAAGTTCAAAGTTGTATTCCATGCCTTTTGGCCACCTTTTGCCTCCACACGACTCGCCCGATGTGCATTCCGCAGGATTCCCATGTGTTCTCTCGGATTAGTAGTTGGCATGTATTGGGTCCCACACTTTCTTAACACTGGGTACAGATATCCTTTTTTGAAGAGTACGCATGCGGTTCCAGCGACGTACTGTTATTTTATCTCAGAGCACTCCTTCCTTCCTTATCTTCGGGCAACTCTCTCTCGGACAATCATCGTATGATGGGGTGAGACTCATCCGTTGTCCTTCCCTTACCTCTACTATGACTCTTTTACCTCTTTCGATCAGTTTGACGTTCCGCATTACTTCGACAGATCTTTTTGGGGGAGATGTATCTAAACGCCAGGATATGAGTGGCTGATTGCTAAGGATGTCGGCCTTCTGGTTTAGATTTCTGGGTATGTTCTGGATGACAAAACTTCTGAACCCGGCTATGCACTCCTTTGCCGTGGCTAGATATTTAATCATGCTAGTGTTGCTTGCCACGTAGCTTCCATTGATCTGGCTTGCTACTAGTTTCGAATCGACATTCGCATCGATGTCTCGGACCTGTATCTTTTTGTCCATGCGAGAGACCCATGCGCAGAGAGCCTCGTACTCGGCCTGTTATTCATGCTAGTAAAGTTCAATCGGAGAGCGTACAGAACTCAACGCCTGCTGGGCTGTTCGAGCATCTAAGCATGGCCTCGGAACCCACATTGGTTGTTTGACGGCACCATCAGTGAATAGGGTCCATCTTTTCTCTTCGTTCTTGCGGTCGGTACGTCGGCCGGGAGTCAGAAGAACTCCTCGGGATGGGTTCCCTTCAGGAGCCTCGAATGAAGTCAGCAGTAGAAGTACCTTTATCCTTTTATGGCCACTTTTGGTTCTACTACGCATATTGTACGCTCCCAATTCTATCGAGTATTTGGCGAGTTTCCCTGATGCTTGGGCCTTGTTCAATATCTGCTTCAGCGGCTGATCTATAGGGGCATAGTTTCTTTCGGCCTCGTTCAGTGTCATGTGTAACAATGATAGGGCCATTTTTTCCATAGGGGCATAGTTTCTTTCAGCCTCGTTTAGTGTCCTGCTAACATAGTGTATCGGGCATTGCTTTCCTTTCCTTTCTGTCAGTAATACCGCGCTCACAGCCTCCGTTGCCGCTGCTAGATACACATACAACATTTCTTCCTTAACAGGAGTGGTTAACAACGGCAGCCCCATTATGCATTGCTTTATTTCTTGGAATGCCTTTTCCGCGCTTTCGGTCTAGCGTTATTCGTTCTTGTTTTCTTTTGTTATGTCCTTCAACGTTTCAAAGAAGGGTAACGATTTTTCAGCAGAACGGGATAAGAACCTTTTCAACGCGGCTAACTTCTCGCTCAAACTTTGCATCTCCTTTAAAGTCTGAGGGGATTGCATGTCAGCGATTGCCTTGGTTTTCTTTGGATTGGCCCGAATTCCTTCGAAGGTGACCATGTATCCGAGGAACTTTCCTTCCTCCACCCCAAACGAGCATTTTTTCGGGCATTTTTACTCCCATAGTTTATATTCTTTTTCAACTTCATGTTGAATTGATCCTACGGAGGTTGTCAACGTTTTCGCGAGATGTTGCTAATCAGCATTTTTTCGTTGTTGCTCTTGATGACTATGTCGTCGACGTAAGCCTCTAGGTTTCTTCCGATCTGGGATTGAAAGGCTGTGTCGACCAGTCTTTGGTAAGTATCCCTCGCGTTTTTAAGTCTAAATGACATCTTCCTGTAGCAATACGTGTCACGGTCTGTGTAGAATGCCGACTTCTCTTCATCCTCCTGAGCCATCTGCACTTGGTGATATCCCTTATATGCATCCAGGAAACATTTGTATCGAAAACCTACTACCGACTCTATTTTCCCGTCGATGTCCGGTAGGGGATAGTAATCTCTTTTGGCAGCCTCGAGTTAAG
The DNA here is from genome assembly GCA_026074375.1 of Tanacetum coccineum. Classification (NCBI taxonomy): domain Eukaryota; kingdom Viridiplantae; phylum Streptophyta; class Magnoliopsida; order Asterales; family Asteraceae; genus Tanacetum; species Tanacetum coccineum. The sequence continues at coordinate 9,051 of BQNB010174411.1, forward strand.
ATTTTTTAATCTATGAGCACATCTCTTCAAGATTCGGCGGTTCTTTTTCACCTAGTACTATGGGTTTGATATATCAACGTAGGTACCTTTACCGGACGAAAATAACTATTTCCCGCATTCACCAACTCTTCCACCTCCGTTGATCATACCCGGTTCTATCGAAGCTAGCATCTTTCTTTTTTTTGCTCGGGTTCTTTGAGGGATTCGACTTTGATGGACCGTGTTCTATGATTCTTTTCGGTACCCCCGTCATGTCCGCCGGTTCCCCTGCGAAAACATCCATGCTTTGTTCTGAGTTGTCTCTTACATTCTTCCGACAAGTATCCCCCTATCGTAACCAGCTGATCTGGGTATGCCGGGTTGACTAACGTTTGTTTTGTTAAATCTACTCTTTCCGGACCTTCTTCTTCTTGTAGATTTTTTTACTGGCTCCCTTTTCAATCATTTGCTTCTTCTCAAGCCTTGGCATTTCTGGACATTATTAACCATAGGGTACCACGTAACAGAGTTGCGATACTTCTCGGGGTGGGAAATTTTATCATGGAATGTATAGTTGAGGACACCGCCCGGAGGGCTCTTAAACCCGTCATTCTGAAAATGACATTATAGGGTGAGGGAGCTCAGACTACAGTGAAGTTTACCACTATTGTCCTGAACAATCCGCCGTCACCGAAAATTACCTCCAATTCAATTTTTCCCAAGGGCTTTGCCACTCCCTCGGCGAAGCCTACTAGATCTATCTGTGTGCTCCTCAACCGCGACTTCAGCTGGGGCTCTAGTTTTTGAAGCAATGTTCGGCAACATATTCTCTAGCGAGGCCCCTGATATATGTACACTATTCGGACCAGATCTCCCTCTATAACTGCCTCTATAACGAGTGGCTCGTCTGACACATCCTCTACTAACAAAGGAGGGAACGAGATGGGTACCTTCATCCAACTCTCATCTCGAATAACACGAAAACCCCAATTAGAATAAAGGAGGTCAGGGAATTAAGGCACTGTGGATGATCGTTTCAACAATGGTGACGGTGGATGCTTGTTTCAATTGTCTAGTGGAGGTGAACAAATTTGGTGGTGTCACTGGAGCTGACAGTTGTGGTGGTTGTAAGGGTAGTTTATGGCGGTTTCAACGGTAGTTATGTAAGAAAGGTGCAAAGGAAATAACTGAGAAGATTTGTGCATGTTTTTTGGTTAAAATCTTGTCTATATATGAACATGTTGAGTGGTAATGGATGGCCAAGATCACAAGTAATCAAAGGCTAAAAGGATGATATACCTTATGTTACAATAAATATTACTCACAATCGTATACGCATTACATAATATTATGAATTTTTCTAACTTCTGCCCACGGGAACAAGTTAAAGATAGTTCTATTGTATGTGTGTCATCTTCTGAACGGTCAGTTAGTGATTGTGGGGATGAAGGATAATAAGAATCACTTAGCCAGAAAGTGACACATTGGCTGTGGGATCCTCTTTAACTAGTGCCCCTACGACACAAAGTTAGAAAAACCATAATATTATATAGTATAAAAATATAAATGTAGATATTATATACTCCCTCCTTTAAATTGGTTGAATCATAAGTTAAGTGAGATTATAACGCGACATGATACATAAATGAAATAACATGATAGCGTGATTGTGACAAATTCGTCTTCCGGGTCCGTTAGCTAAAGGTAACTGTGTTTGTTAGGCATATATCACATTAGATGTTGAAAGTTGGAACTCAACTCATATGTTGGAGAGGGGCCTAAAGACAACCATCCAAATGACCTTTTAGTTGGTAAAATAGGACTACTTAATCTTTCACTTTGGATCTTAAGTGCTCAAAGTTTTAACAAAACTGTAACCAATGTATGTTGAGACAAATATGGTCAATTAAACTAAAAAAACCTTGATAGCTTGAGTTAGAGAAAAGAAGTGGACATTATGTTTGTTCATCCTTTTGCTCTAATAAAAAGTCTAGATTCGTTAGTCGTACAATCTGATGTTCGCCGGCATCTTAAACTCTGGGCCGGCGAACTCTATTATCCTTCGGGTCAAGGGAGTCTTCACTGCTTCCTTGAAAGGTTTCTTCAGATCAGCGTCCACTACTGTCCCCGTTACAACCGTCTGAACCCTCGACTGATCCTCTGTGTCATCAAAACTCAAGCCTATAGGAGATACATTGCCCCTCCTATTACGCTCCTTTAGCAGCGACCTGAGGGCCGATAGGTGTCCTTCGATCTGTTCTCTTGCTGAGGGAACAGCCCCGTTGAGGAGGGTTTCGACATTTATTTCCAAAGGACCCCCCGAAGTAGATCCTGAGATATTTCCGGTTATGCCGGTGGGCGTTGCCCCAATGTTGTCTCCGGGTGTTCCCCTGAGTAGTCCGCCTGTCATTCTAGTGCTCTGGCATATTGATTAAGCATCCCACGGATGGCGCTAATTTGTTAAAGTAAAGATTCACCCTTCGTCAGAACGTCCAGATCTGATAGAGCTGACGTCTCTCAGGTTCTTGAAATGTAGGAAACAAACACGTTAGTATCGCTTTGGGGTAGTCCCAAGATCAAGCTCCGACGCAAGAATAAGTAAAGGGATATTCTGATAGAAACTTATGAGTAAAAATATGATTTGAAGTCTGGGCCTCTTTTATGTGTGCGAGTGAAAGGTATTTATACACGAGGAGGGGAACAGTGTCGAAGCACTATTCTCCTCCTGTTCATGTACTATGGGCATGGATCCCTGGGCTATACCTAGTATTCTTATCAGGTATTAGGTGTACCTTGAATTCAGGATCCCGTGAAACCCATGATTAAGAAGTGCGTTGGCTGTTCTGTATATTCCTCCAAAACATTGGCAGAAGTCCCTCCAGAGAAACCCTCCGGTGCATGTTTTGGATACCTCCGTCGTCACCTAGTTAGGACACATTACGTTACAAAACCGCCGCAGAAGGATATATTCAAATGATTATTAAAAAATAGGCATTCAAACACTAAACAAATCCATAAAACAAATACAAAAATAACCTAAATTAAGGAAACATAAATGTTTGAACATATAAAAAGTAATTCTTTTAGTAGCCTTGCATCAATAACAGATTTGGACAAAAAGCTATCTTTGTTGAGTATGATCACACCTGAAACTTATGATCACGGCTGGCTCAAGTACTTTTTTGCTAGGCCGGACAGTACCTCATCAAGTCATCATAATTGCAAGACAAATTTGGTTACTTTATTGATTGATTGATTTGTAATTTGATTATCAATATCAATTAGGGATCGGATTTGAGAGGTTCAATGATCGATTGATTAGGCATTTGATTATTAAAATTTGGGATAGGGTTAAATTGGGGATTAGGTTATTCACCAGGTGTGATGGTGGTGATGGTGGGTTGATGATGAATGTGTGTTAATGAAGGAAATCCTTTTTTAATATAAATTATACTCCATCTGTCCCAAAATTATTGTCCCCAGACAAAAAAACACACAGTTTAAGAAAAATGCATTTATTACTGCTTTCTCTTTCTTACTTTTTGACATAATGACAATTTTACCCTTAGCTAATTAATTTAAGTCTTCTTTAATGTTTGTAATATTAATTTCCAACAAGGGTAATATAGTAAACTTGATCAAACTTCTCTATCTATTTTTAGTAGTGGACAATTAAATTGGGATATCTCAAAAAGGAAACGTAGACAATAAAAATGAGACGGAGGGAGTACTTTTCATCCTCAACTATTATGTATTAAATTTTTGGTACATGTGTTTTTTTAGTTTTTAATATATTTGTTTTGTAAAAACGAAATTTGTTATTTTTTTTACAAATTTGGAAAAATTTAGTTTTTATTACTTTGTAGCACTTAATTATAAAGTTTCAGAAGTAAAGAATGTTTTCTATTAAGGAAACAATCTTTTTTTTGAAATACGAAAATTCTCACTTTGCGTTTTCCTTTACTATGTAAAAGATTAACCAATACTGCTGTTTTTGAAACATTTTGTCTAGCAGTATTAATTGATACTAAACCAAACTTCATTAGTACTGCTTTTGGAACCAAGTTCTTTTTAGCACAGGGGTGAGTCTTTTTAGCAAAGTTTTGACGATTCACCCTTTGAGCATTGTTCTAAACAGGTTTTACCATCCTTTGATTTTGAAACTGTTTTTGATGGTAATTGCAATCAACTTGCAAATGATCAAAGCTTCCATACACATAACATGCCTTATTA
>BQNB010174416.1:0-11538 GCA_026074375.1 Tanacetum coccineum
AAATCTCTATTGCAATATGACTCCAAAATGATGCTTCCAATGTATCCATGTTCTTATGCTCTTATTGACCTGAGAAAAACATGTTTTAAAACGTCAACATAAAGTTGGTGAATTCACTGGTTTAAATAATGTATAAAGTAGGACCACAAGATTCCGAAGTGTATGACAATATAGCACATACAATATCACAAAAGTAATTACGAATGCACTAAGCTCATGACACTAAAGCTACAACACGTATGTCTGCAATTTAATGCCAATAATGTGCCCGTGTAGATGTTTAACCCGCAACATCCAAATCCGACATGGTATGCGTCCGTTAGTTCGGTACACCGAGACTAGTGAGCGCTACTCACCCGAACGGGAATGTCAATCCCAAATAGATCTATTTATAACATTCGCGCTTACACCGAGTAATTAACAGTTCATGATTCATGGGCATAGTGGGTTATCGCTACTTAGGCAAACTCGTAATTTATTTAAAAGTGCATTTGCGTCCAAATGTAAAACAATGCAAGTTTCTCACCCCAAAAGTTGTAAATCATTGGAGTTGTATAAAATAGGGCTATGAACTCACCTTAAGTGATGGTATGAATGTATTGATTTTAGAAAATCAAATAAGTGAAACTTCACGTGAAATCCGAATGCAACCTAATTAATTATAGGCCGTGTGAGTATAGTGTATTTGAAATAAATACAATAATATAATTTATAGAGTTATATCACCACCAAATAGTTTTTGTTTAATTTATAAATGTTGAAACAATATTTAAATCATGCTTGTTAATTAAATGTTCAAGTATATGTATCCGTAAAAATATTGTCTTTGTCTAATAATTGATTATTTTTTAATAATACTCTATTTAATATTTTCATTATTGATATAATGATATTATATAAATAGTATAATCATTTTATAAAATAATATTTATAAATTTAAAAACATGTATAAATATTATATAAGTAATACTACATTATTTCTTAATGTTTTATAGCCCAAACAGACTTAAAAACACTCGTAAACCTTATTTTATAATTCTAACAGCTTTATATGCTTTTAATAAAAGTGCAGAAAATTATTTATAAAAGTTAACTAGCTTTTTATAATTTCTAATTAAATATCTATAACCTTCTAGTCTGCGAAAACTTGATTTTTAAGGTAAAACGTTATTCCGAACAACTTTGTAGTTTTATACTTTGGCCGAATTGGACCCCGAAAGCCTTCAAAATGACCGATTTCAATGTTCACAGTTTCTCGCAGTTTTTTACAGCTTTATAAAAGCTGTGAAAATAATATATAGTTTTGAAATCAAAAAAAATCCGTAACTTTCTCGTTTTAAATCCGTTTTTCGAGTTCTTTATATATTTGGAATCGGGTCGAGATGATCTATCGAAATCTTATGTTTATAAACTGTATAAAAAATCGAGCAGAAACAATACGTATAAACTGTTTATATAAATTTAATTACCGAAACCTCGTAAAATTCATATCTCCTTCGTTATAATTCCTTTTTTCAAGTTTCTTATATATTCGGAATCGTGTTGAAATGTACTATTTAAATATGAAGTTTATATATTTTATAAAAATTCGTATCTTTACAGAATAAACATTATGTTCGTGTAAAAAATATATTTTATAAACTTGTTTTTTAATTATAACATGATTATATTATTAAAAGTCCACTAAATTAATTAATATGACATATCTTAGATACTTTAGGTCCTCTACTTTATGTCTAATATGTCCAAATAAGATGTCCAAAATAATTATTTATTTATAACTATATAAAATAACTATAACAATTAATTATATAAATCAACCAATACTTAAATTAGTCAATAAAACAAGTAACTCGCATTTAACTTATTTTAAACAGAAAAAGGGGGGGGGGGGGGGGGGGGGGGGAATAAATATAAATATTAAGGGGGGGGGGGGGGATATATATTTTTTATTTTGATTTATTGAAAAATTGTATATGTTTTTTTTGATTTGGTAAAAACTTGTTTTAATTTATTTACTTTATAAAATAAAATAAGATATGGTGATTTAACAATATGACAATTATGTATGTATATAAATGAAATAGTTATGAAAGTGTAGGGTTTATGTTAGACCTTTTGTGAATGAATGAAGAAGATGAACACAATCAAACCTAGATCTTCAACCCAAAATCCTTTTATCAAACCCTAGTTTCTTCCTTGAAAACTCTAGTTTTCTTCCTTGTATAAATCCCTTGATATATCTTAGATATCAAACCTAAACATCCTTGTTTACTTGTGTTGTTGTATAAATGTGTCTTATGAATTTTCTTGTGCACTAAATTTAAGCCTTGGGTTTGTAGTAAGAAAACAAGAGAAATAGTTTTGATTTGCAAGAAATGAGAGTGTGAGTATGTCTTGCATAAGCCTCCTTTTATAGTGAAAGTATTAGACAAACCACTACACAAAACCATGGCTTACGGGTGGTTTCGCATATTAAGTACATGTGCTCTCCTCCTACCTAGGAGGAGCCGCGACTAAGGATGAAGGGGAGGAAAAGGTGCTTGGTTATCCCATGGGTAAAAGGCTTAAAATGATTAGTTGTAAGAGATGGTACTTAAGCATGTGCAATACTTCTAGAAGCAAATTTTGAATTTGATTTGTGTTGTTTTTGCTTTGTGTAACCGGATATATAAGTGAAAATGGATGGAAATGATATAAATTTGAAGTATTGGGTATAATGGTGGGTATTTGTTGAAGTATAGATGGGTTTATGGGTTTACATGCATGCAAAAATATAATTTGTTGCTAAACGTAAACGTTTTACGTAATGAATAAAAATAAAAAGTAGAAAGTTATAAATTATCTTCGTAATAATTATATAACACTTGCTTGACGTAAACTTTTATTTGTTTGATGACAGTTTACGTTGAATGTTGATTTTTAGTTTACGCGGTTTAACTGAACGTTGAAAATTAAAAGTAAACGCGTAAAACCCTAAAAATAAATAATGAAAAGTATGAAGTCGTAAAATGACCTGAAATAACGGATTGTTACATAATCTGCCACTTCATTTGAAGTATTGCTGCATGTTGTACACATGTTTTCCATTATCAATTCTACAGTTATTTTCTGTTTTCATTTGTTAGTTTTTCTACAAAGAAAGTTACACACAAAATGAGTATCGTGAGAAAAAAATTGATTCTTGATATGATTAATTAGATCTGATATTGTTTTAGGTGTTTTGGTTAGAATAATAGGTAAAATGCCTGATTATGTTTTTGTGTCCTTGCAGTTGCTTGATGAGTGATCGTTTAGGGTTTCGGTGTTTGAAGAATCGATACCAGAGTTTTCTGCCATCGGATTTGTTGTTGCATGTATGGTATTTTGTTTTCTTCTTCTTAGTTTACAGATTTGTGTGTATTTCTTTGTGTTTGTTTTAGATGTTGATTTTATATGGTAGTCTGGAAATTTTATTTTATTTTTTTCTTTGTATAATATTAGTAGATTTGTGGATGTTTGTTTCTATTTCTTTAGACTCTGTGATTTTATATAGTTTTTATAATACATGATTGTAAGTACTTCGTGATTTTATTTTAATGTTTCGGATTTTCATTTGTTTTATAACTGCTTAGGGATGATAGTAGTATCGTTTGCTACAAGTTATGTTTTATATGTCTGTGATGATCTTTCGATCTTTTTTTTGCTTTCGATGATATTTATGTATTTGTTGATTTGTGTTTGTGTTTTTTTGCTCTGTGATTTTATATGGTCTTTATAATTTGTGTTTGTAGTGTTATAGGCTGTATTTTATTTGGACGTGGCAGAATCAAAAGGTGTGTTTTATTTGGCTATAATGGTGTTTTAAGTTTCTCTTTTTTTTGGCACTACACATGGTATGATGACTTTGGTGAAGGCATTGTTTTTTATGGGTATGATCGTAAGATTTGGCAGTTGTCTTCTGTTTGGTTGTAGCGAATTGGGGTGGTGTGTTTTATTCGGATGTAAGCTTATTACAAGAGTATAATAAGTAAGAATTTAAGGATAAAATACTTTTATATGCGTAAAGATCCACAAAATGATTAAATGTAAGACAAAAGGAAAAGAACATTATAAAGTGTTTATATTGATATTTAATGATAGTCATTAAGTCTATATCATTTGGTCATTAGCATATAGATATTTAAACTATATAGCATAAATTGCACATTCAATAAGATATGAAGATATAAGTTATTCATTGTTAATTTTATGTATTCCATATTTTCATGTTTAAATCCTTAAATGATGTTGTTTAAGCACATAATATATTAAAAATGTCATCTGAGATTTATTCTAAACACCGTAGTCAATCTTGTTTATATTGTGGGAATAATACAAGCACAGACTATTTATAGCGAAAGATTTGGTTGAAATCTAATCTATAAGATATTCATGGTTGGATGAATATTGGTAAGTCCCATAAGGAAATGTCACATCATGTACATAGGTCGAAATGTGAGTTTCCTACGTGGTTGGGTCTTATATCCTAAGACTTGCGTTGCATAGTGATGTGGTGATGTGTTTGGAGATTTGTCTTGATTTGTTCAAACTATTATTCTGTACAAGGTAGCTATTAAAGTTCATTTCAGATAAGTCAATGAATACATTGCAAAGTGGATGTAGTCAAAAGGATTTGTTCCTATTTCAAAGAGTTAAAAATTTAGTGTCCACTTGATGAAAGTGATTTGATATGTGTATGGCCATACCCAGTATGAGTTTCTGACTTTGTGGCGGATCATTTTGGTGATCACATTATTTTTAGAACGAGAAACTAAACGTTGACACAAGGAAGATTTATCCATGTCCTTGTCAACAAGTATTGAACAAAGAGATAATTGGTCTTGCAGCCATAAGATCATTAACTAGTAATGATAAGTTCGTTTTCACGAGTGAAACAAATGCTCATGAGTAGTAGTGCAACTGTAGCATTGTTGTTAGATGATTAGCTAGTGATGTATCCTAAAATCGGGCAGGTGTTTATCGCCCTGCACACGTGAGAGTTATGTTGGTGATTTTTTGCATGACGAAAACATACACTATTATATTAGTTATCTTATTTGTGGGACCTAAGGGTCAAACATACTAAAACGCGAGAGACCTGAACATATAGTATTTACAATTGAATGTTTTAATATATTTTTATTGAACCGTCAAGTAAAAGTTGTTCAAAAGATAGTTTACTTAATGGGCCGTAATTAAGTATATGACTTAAATAAATAACTAAAGTAAAGGACCGTTAATAGTTGGTGGGCTAAAACCAATCTGGTGACGTTTAGGGTTGGGAGCCGTCGATCACAAGCACACACATAGGGTTGCTTTGTGTTTTAATGTGGTTTTGGTTTCAAAATAAGGACATAGCTATTTATTTCGTTAGAAAGATATCTTTTTAAATGCGTAAAATATATTTGTAAAATAATTCTTTTAATACTAGGTATTATGATTACTTAATAGTATAAATACAAGTCAAAGTGTTTGATTTTATTAATGCTTATACAATAGTTATCTAAACCCTAAAAACCTCCTCCCAGTCCTCTTATTTCGTTCGACCGAGACCCAAGACACAAGAACAAGTCGTGTTCTTGTGTTATAACATATTGTTACGTACTTGTTTGGTAAACAAACTCAATTCATAAGCCTACCAACTATAGGTTGTCATTTGCAGCGTTAGTGTGACTACTAGATTTGGCCTGATCAACTTTGTTAGTGTTTTGGTTTCCAACGTGCATTTGGACGATTGGGTTATTACTTGGAGCGCAAGTTTGGTTTCATGTAGATCGCAGGTAAGGGATCAGGAACGTGGCTCTTGGAGATCCATTTGTTGGTGTTTGCTGGTTTGCATAAAGGCATGTAATTTAGAGTTATATATGATTGGTTAAGCATATGGTTTATATGGATCTCTCGGGATTAAACAAAAGTGTAAAAATATTTTTGTTAGTCTTTCGTTGCATAGTTTTTATATTTGATAATGTAATGTCTTTTTTAAAGGGTAAATAATTTTTCTAGAAATTGATGTCTGTTACATTGTTGTTTTCCTACAATACTTCATGTAGAGCATAACATGCAAGTTTCGCGGTGCGTAGTTTCTATTAGCTTAGTAACTGAAGATGTTTAGAAAGTTAAAATCAATAGTCATGCATCGATCAATAAGTGCCTATGTTAGTTATGAAATCAACAGACACTTAGCGACAACACGCGGGTGATATTTCTCGTTTTAAACAATATACTAAGTGGAAATTTTTTTCAAGAAATGTTATCAAGTTTCAAAATTTGTTTAATATGCACATTTTGGTGATGTGTCACATAAAACGCCATAACACGTGTCATATCCGAGGGTTTGACATGACATCAATATATGTATATCGAACACTTTATGAGAGATTGTAACAATTAACGACACACTTGTTTAAGATACATTTTTATATTAACCTATATAACATTAGGCATGCGGAAAATATTGTTTTGCTATTAATATTGTCGTTTAGGCGGTAATGAGGTAACTTTAGGTTGTCATTTAGGTTTGTTGGGTTACTACTTGGGTTAAGTGGGTTTATCATGGCCCTTTAAACATTACAGGATGGCAGTGTGTGTGTGTGTGTGTGTTATATATGTGTCTCATTTAGTGTCTACGTGTCTAATGCTTAGATTGTCTCTCAAAACACACTCCTTCAAAAGATATGCAACCCTAAAAACACACAATTAAAACATACTCTCTCACACACACAATCTCTCTTTCAGATCTACACACCATCGAAGCACATGCAGCCAATTGAAGGAGTGGTGAGTGTTTATTGGTTTTGGTGGTTTAACAATCATTGGGGATGTTTCATTAGATTTGTTAACGTATGGTATTTTGTTGTTTTTTTTTTGCTTTTGGCTATCACTGTATTTCTAGATTCGTTTTTGTTTGCTTAATTTTTGTGGTAAATATGGCTTGTGTTTCTAAGTGCTTATTTTATATGATGTGCTAAAAGTTATGCTTTAATTATTTATGGCCATATGATTTTGTGCAATGTATATGACCCGCTCTCATGATTGATGATTTTCAAGTGGTGCGAACTGTGTCTTTTTGGGGAGTAATGATGTTAGGGTTTATTTTTATCATTTTGGATTGTGTAAAATAGTATCATGGTTGAGTGCAAGATTTTGTTGGCTCAACAACAATTATTATCGAAGTTAAAATGATTGCTTTATGTAATTTGTAGTCATATGCTTTGTGTGCGATGTGTTTTATCTGTGTTCATGAATTCCAATGTATTACTAACTGTGTGTTTGGGGCTTGATCATGTTTCATTTTAGTTTTATCTTTTTGGCCTGTGTAAAATAGAAGGATGGATTAGTTTGGTATTTTTTTTGGCTTAGTAACCACTATTATCACAGCCGAAATGATAATTTTTTGCAATCTGTGGTCATATGGTTTTTGTGCATTGTGTATAAGATGTCATTGTGATTGGCGAAGGTCTGCATTTTGTGTTAATTTGTAGTCATATGGTTTGTGTGTGATGTGTATGAGCAGTGTTCATGAATGCCGATGTATTACTAATTGTGTGTTTGGGGCTTGATCATGTTCATTTTAGTTTTATGTTTTTGGCATGTGTAAAATAGTAGGATGGTTTTTGATAGGTCACATGAATCTTGAATCAATCATATCAACATGTAAGATTAGAGAGAATGAGGGCAAGTAAAGGGAAAATTCAAATGTTATTATGGAGGGAAAAATAAGAGTTTATTACAAGAGCATCACCCTCTAATGAAGATTAGAGGGTTATTTATAGGCAATGGGAGGGAGGCTTCCCTTCCTTATTTTCCAAACTTGACAATACTAGTCCCTAGACTTTGGTTATTATGCTATTTTCTTACTTAAAGCATAATAAACCTTATTACAAGCTATATTAAACTAAACAAAATAAAGTCTAATAACAAACTATAATAAAACCACACAATCGACATTTTTCATAAACCTAACAGTTTTTTTGGGCATAGCAACCACTATTATCACAGCCAAAATGATAAGTTTGTGTGATTTGTGGTCATATGGTTTGTGTGAACCGTGTATAAGATTTCGTTGTGATTGGCGAAGCTCTGCATTTTGTGTATTTTGGGAGCATAATGATCTTTTGATTTATTTTTATCTTTTTATTTTTTGTAGTTTGCCTATGAATTACTAATTGTGTATTTAAGGCGTGATCATATTTCTTTTTAGTTTTATCTTTTTGGTATTTGTAAAATATCAGGATGGTTTTGTTCGAGAATTTTTCACCTTAGCAACCACTATTATCACAGTCGAAATGATAAGTTTGTGCAATTTGAAATCATATGGTCTTTGTGTAGTGTGTATAAGATGTTGTCATGATTGTTGAAGGTTTGCATTTTGTGTATTTTGTAAGCGTAATGATCTTTTGATTTATTTTTATTTTTAGAGCGTAATGATCCTTTGATTTATTTTTATCTTTTTTGTGTAGTTTGTGTGATCCGCTGTCATAATTGCTTATTTTTAATGCGCTACGAATTGTGTGTGTTGGGGGCATGATATTCTGCATGTTTTCTTTTATTTTTATCTTTTTGGTCCGTCTAAAAATTTAGGGTGGTTAAGTTTGATATTTTCTCGCCTTTGCAACCACTGTTGTTGCAGTCAAATGATAAGTTTGCGCAATGATTGCCGAAGTTCTGCAATTTGCGTATTTTAAAAGGGTAATGATGTATTAATTTGTTTTTATTTGTCTGGCATATTTAAAAGAGTGGGATGTTTCGGTCGGCTAATTTTTCTACTTGGTCATGCGATTTTGTGTAATGTGCTTGAGCCGTTGTTGTAACTGCCAATTTTTTAAGCGCGGAAAACTATGTGTTTTTTGGGCTTTATATTGTTCGTCTTTCATTTTATTTTTATCTTTTTGTCCTATGTATATATGTTGTGTATAAGTTGTTGTCATGGTTGATGATGTTTTGCAAATTATGTATTTTGTGAGCGTAATGATCTTTTTATTTATTTTAATCTATTTGGCCTGTGTAAAAGAGAGGTATGTTTACGTCGGCTATTTTCTCTACTTGGTCATACAATTTTATGTAACGTGCGTGTCTGTTGTCATAATTGTTGATTTTTATAGCATTGCAAAGTGTGAGTTTTTTTGGGCATTGTATTTTGGTTTTTTTATATAAACGTTGTTTATCTATGTTAGTTGTGTATAAATTATAGTTATGATTGCTGATTTTAAAAGTGTTGTTTTGATTCAAAAAATGAAACGGTGGTTGGGTGCAACTTCCGATAGATTTGGTGACGTGTATTGTCGTTTGCTAATAGTTAATTTATTTGATACAAGCAATGATGATGAATATGTCGCTGATATTTTTTGTTGAAATTGGTCACGGATTACATTTATCTTGGTGAGGTATTTGTGGTAATGTAGCTATGCCAGACATTTTTTTCTTTTTCCTAATAAATTTTTGCAGGTCTGAGTCTCTTCTATTTTTTGAGGTCATTTTCGGATACCGGTGCTTAGTCTGTAACAAAATCAGGCCGACATAATCCTTTTACAACCTAGAAATAAAAAATGGCCCAACAAGCCAAAAATAAGCTCATTAATGTCAAAACGATGTCGTACGCACGAGTGCTCATTTAATTGGCATTGAAGATTGTGTTTTATTTTGGCATAAATGATTTTTCAGGTTTGTTGCTTTGTAGCATAATATAGGCACATGAAAGAGTGCGAGGAAACCTCGAATTAGCAACCTCTATGATTATAGATGGCGGATTAGCTTCGATGCGTTGACTATGTCAGTTCTTTCTTTTGCCAACTTTCATGCACAGTATAAGATTAATTTTTTCATATAATGGTATGCCAATCGCTTTTGATAATATATTTTAGATGATTTTCATTAACTTTGGGTGAAAGGGGAATTATTTGCTTATTGGCGGGGAAACGAAGTTTTCAGCCATGGCAAAGTAATCCTTTTTATTTTGATTTATATGAATTTGGTACTCATCAAATGACTACTTTTTCTTTCTATGTCTATGGTTTTGCCATGTACCCTTTTATGCAAATCACATTTCTGATTATGACAACAATTGTTTGGCTATGATGATTTTGTTCCACGTTGGGTTATACTTATGGTAGACCAAAAACGCGACGGCAAAAACTGCAACCATTTTTGGTAGTCGTTTCTTTATTTCTGAGCCAAAGTAGAAAGACACTGAATGAAACTAATTTTTTAGGGTAAAAAATTGCCTTCGAGGTCAAACAAATTGTTAGCATCACTTATTTTGTAAAAAGTCGGTTATTCTAGTTTACAAACTTTGTTATAGTATAAGAGGCTAGTCAAGTAAACGGGATTGGGCTCTAAGCTAATATGTGATTAGCATTATTCGACCTCATAGGTCGACATGGCATTAAATTCATATAATATGATCGCACGGGTCATTACGGGCTGAAGTTATACCACAGTGGTCATCAAGAACTTGAGACTTAGAACGTGAAGCGCATTAGCACATATCATACAATACGACATAAAGATGAACTTATATCACGAGATCTCATAGCACAAGTTGTGATACTAATTACTCAACAAAATATCAGCATGAATACCACAATGAGTGGCTTATCTTACAAGCACATAAATACAACTCATTTTACTCTTTGAATACGTTACACACTTAAAGTAGGCTAATGATTCCATAAAATCCCCAACTAGTTCATTGCGCCTAAAACATAATATGAACATAAGTTATATTAACTTATAATCGTTCGTGACTTGCATAAACACAATGTCATTCAACGTCAAAACACATACTAAAACAAGTTGTCATTTTTGTACAACCTGCAAATTGTCATTTTTGACTGACTTAATCAGTGAACCGGATTTTGAGGCTATATTCATCCGAAAGTAAACTCTTTGGCCTTTCTGAAAACATATCGCACACTTCTAACGGAGCTACGATTGATTTTATAAGGTTTTTTCAAAAACTGTTTGTTGCACATTTGAGATTCTGACCTTGTTGTACTAAAACACATTTTTGACCCATTTAAGTTCTCAATTTTCCAAGCTCCCTTCATACGAACTGAAGTAGACACATAAGGTTTTCCAGAAACTTATGCCATAATTCAATACGAGCTACTATCGATTTTATATGGCATTTCTAACATGACAATAAATTTCAGAAATTGTCTAGCATCAAGTAACACATAAATATCATTAACGGGTGTTTGGGTTAACTCATAAATCATAATAAACACCTCATAAACGTTGAAGTTCACTTAGAACCTGTATTTAACTCGCTTATGCTAGTGTTTGGAACTATTGAGGACATAAAGGAGCGTTTGGTTTAGCGAACAACCAAGAACATCATTTTTATTTCTCATAATCTAACACCATAAAAGGGTGTTATATCATCATTTTAAGAATGTTTCTTACATAATGTCGCACACTAATAAGTAAAGAAATAAGAAGAGGAAGAGATTGTGAAAGAAAGGAATAAGCTAGAAGAAAAAGATATTTTCTTGATAAGAATGAATAAGCAAAAACAAA
>BQNB010174419.1:0-13261 GCA_026074375.1 Tanacetum coccineum
CTTCAAGGCCAAAGTCTAGGTAACGAGCGGCTTTGAGCTTGGATATGGATAAGGCAATTCTTTGCTCTTTGTCACCTGTCAAAAGATACTCCAGATCCTTGTTGAAGAAGAATTGTGGTTGAATAGTTACCTGACCTGGTGGTCCTCCTAAGGGCAGTGGTTCTTGTATATTTCTCAGAATTTGATGACCCTCAGGATTACTCAAATCAACCTTATTTGTCAGCAGCTTATGGCATTCATCCATCTGATATTGAAGAAAGACGTTGTTCTTATGAAGAGCTTTAACAAGGTTAAAAGCTGGACCTTCTAGATCAGCTTTGCAGAGCTTCTTCTTTCCTGTTCGTCTGCAGAACCATTTGATGAACGACCCAATATCATATGTCTTCCTTTGAAGCTTGTTCTCCTCAGGAACTTTATACGCTGTGGCGTATGTATTTGCCCAGTTATTCTCTGGTTCCGGGAAATCATTCGGGGGAATGGTCCATTCTAGTTCAGGGGTAGCAGGTCTCTCGCTTTCTGGAACCGGCTTAAACCACGTTATGGTCGACACCTTGGGAATGTGAGCGTTGTCCGTGTCCTCCATATCTGAGTCATTCCCTTCATCTTGCATTGTAATGTCATCTGAAGATTGTTCAGAATGTTCTGATTCGGGATCAGATCTGGCCATCGAAAGTCAACACACAGCACACACTCGAGCTCACAATGAGATCATTAACACAGATTCTGATGCCATCCATCAATGAAGAGCGAGCGTTCGACACGTAATCGATGCATTATTCTAGTTGCGTAGCACACACAGACCAGAGACCGTTATCAAGAATCCTACAAGATTAACTTTTGAGACGAGGAGATGGTCATCAGCTTTCAGCAACATGAGAGACGAGTGTGTATCCCGCAGACTAGCCCGCGAGCAGCGAGTCCATGAGCACATTCTAGCTAGACTGCATATCTCTCTCATACTGTCTTTTGACTCCACAGTCCCTAGGAGATTTGCGAGACCAGCTGGAGGCCCTTCACATCATTCACTAGAATCTATCATTCTCATCTCTCCATATGTCTTACAACAAACACGGAAGCATACAGTCTATCTATATACTAGAAGATAACAGAATAACATGGCGAGTCAGCAGACGCACAATATGTACCTACAGGATAGGCTCGAACGGACTGATCTATCACATAGTACTCTCGCGAATAGAAGTATCTCTATAACACACATAACTGACAGCTCTCTCACTCGAGCGGTTCCTCTCAAGCGGAAATAACTATATCCAGTACTTCAACATCACTATCTTACCAGCTATATCGAGAACCCCTAGCGAGAAAAACTCACCAAAAAACACACATACTCTAATACACTTCAACAACACTATCTTACGATCGCATAACACACACATACATACAACAGCGACTGAGCGAACTCACAATCAGGTGACTTACCGTATAAAAATAGTACTCTCATGAGACGAGCGCGTATCTATCACCCTACTTATCTACACTGATGAGAGAGTGACAGAGTTTCAGACATCCATCCCACGTTCGTGAAACAACACAATGTGAGTGGCAAAGGAGATACATTTTTCAGTATACCCACCTCACCTCAAACGTATGTCACGAAGTGCGGACTAGAGACACACACAATTGTACTCGAGCGAGACTGTCAGAGACTATCCTATCTACAATCTCGGGAGTGGACACAGCACTGTCTCAACCAGTAGATTATATCTAAAACTACTCTCTGCACACAATTAGTATATCGTTATAACATCTAAATCCCACTACGAACTGATTTATATCTAATCAGCATCTTACGCTTGGGGAGAGCGAACACATCGTATCAAAACTACTCTCTACCTCAATAATAGTATATCATCACACAAAAACGCTTCACATAACATACCAACACGGATAGATACATAGAGACACTATACATATTGACATGTCAACATATCGATCTAACATCACATGAATAGTAAATTCTAGTCAATTTAGACTCCAATGCACATCATAGAAGTACAAGCATCTTACTCTTCACCTGAGACACAACTAACATCTTCAAACATGTCAACATAATTCTTCATCGTGAAGTTCATAGCTTTTCTAGAGTAAACAGTAAACATATTGAAAAATCAAAAGAGTATAGTGTCTACTGCTTCACCGCAGTATAATGAAAAATGTTCAATAATCAGTAATGTTTAACAAAGTAGTGTGTACCACAAGATTTCTAAAATGTATGACTACTATAACAAATACAGTATCACATAAAATGTATCTACTGTTGCGCTAAGCTCATGACACTGAAGCTAATTTATGTAGCATATAATATGCTAAATGTATTTCTTCCCTACCGGTGTCTGACCAATACACCAAATGAAATTGACATGATATATACCCGTTGTCCGGTATACCGGAAAAGTAAGAGCTACTCACCCGGATAGGGATAATTAATCCCAATAGATCTATTTATAACATTCACGCTTACAATTCGTAATTAACAGTTCATGATGGTTTCGGGCATTGAGTGGTCTAATCGCTACTTAGGCAACACGTAAACATGATATATAACCGAGAAATACTGATGTTGCCCAATGAAAAGATAACCATTGTATTCATAAACAGCTTTAAATACTTAAATCTATAAGTAGAAAGAGAGTATGATATAAATCAAGTAACCGAGTTTGTAAATGAGTAAGAGTATGTAAACAAGTATGTAAACAAGTATGTAAACAAGTTGTAATGAGCATGTATTCTCCCCTGAGATTTGTAAAATAATTGTAAAACAAGTAAAAGAGGGGCTATAAACTCACCTCGGTAGTAGATGAAATAAAGTGCGCAAATAGCCGAGCAATTGATCTACAAGAATTAGGATACAATTATTATTTGACGACACAATTAGTTAAAATACTTATTTATGTATTTATAAGAATTAGCAATTTAGGTTTATTTATTATATGTTTATTGGTGTACGTAGATTTCAAAGTCATGATCTATAATATTATATTAGAATCATTTACTATTTAATTAAATTTCTTCCTTAAACCTTGTTGAGATCACTTCGAACTTAAGGTCCTTTAGCTATTTCTTAGGTGTTATCAAATGTCACAATGCCGAGTCACCTATATGATAATTTGAAAAGACTCGAATGAATAAATATACCTCTTTAATTGCTACAAACCCGAGATTAATTATTTTTAGTTAATAAATTAACATATTAGTTAACAACACACTAATTTATCCACATAATTGACGCACTTAACCACCTCAAGGGTCGAAACTGCCAACTTTGAGACTTAAAGGGTCCTTATTGTCAATTTGTAAATCTCGAAGGACCATTTTTGTAAAGCACGAAAGACAACTCATTTTTTTTATATACATCGTATAAATTCTTCAGTTTTCTACCTTACATATTATTTTTATCCAGCTCATAATTATTAATCTATATACTTGTCATTTTCATTTAGCAAACTCATTATGCAACACCATTTTCGTATATTTTGTTCTAGGAAATCAACACAACAGCAACTCAATGAAACAACATCAACTCAAGAGCAGTGTCCCATAAAAACTTAAGCTTCCTCTTATATCTAACCACACAAGAAGGGATATTTTACTTACCTAAGACATGTATAATCCAATATGTTCAGAACCTCCAGATCGTCGACTTTTATGACCCTGCCAGAGGAACGCAACTCGCTGGATAAAACGTGTATCATCTTTATACACCTAGAAACTCAACCATTAGATTTTTTTACTTAGAAACATAAACCACGTCTCCACAACAAAAAAAGCCTTAAAAGAGCTAAAACGAGAGTATGGCTGTGATTTTACACCAACGGAAAATCGTACGATACACTCGGGAAACGATTCTTACCGTAAAGCCAACCCGAACAAGTAGCTTGAAAAATTGACGTAAACCTATAGAGATGCATGGTCATGATCACGAGCGAGAACCTCATTTGAAACATGAACCATGTTAAGAATAACGAGCTAAGCTTAACATGGACTCGAGATTGTGCCGCATCTCCCTTTGGTTTCCTACGCTTAGCGAGATTTAGAGTGGTTAGTTAGTTTTGTTGCGAATGATTTGTGATTGAAACCAGGGATAGAAAACAAATTATGGACCGAGATGTCTATGAGAGTGATTCGGTAACTTATGAGATGAGTTAGGGGTTCTTTGATAGTTATATCTCAGATGGGGTTTGTGTTATTTCGCTAACAAGTTGGTTTGGGTTTCTTTGTTTTTTTAGGGCTGTGTCGACAACCAGGGAAGAAAGAAAGAGCATCATATTTGTTTTTGTGTCATCCAAAGTGAGTAAAGGAAGCATGGTTTTTATAGAGATAGTTATAGTTATGTAGGTGAATAGTCGAAAGGGGATTCACATGCTATGTGTAGGGGTGATAAAATAAGGTATGGATTGTGTTGAAAACTAGTGTGACTTTGTGTGTGTGATGATGGAAGTCAGGGAACATGGCAAGGTACGGCTATGTTTTGCCTTGGGCACGTTATGTCAGAATAGTGAAGGATAAAGGGAAGTAATTTTTATAATACTTGACAAGCATAAATATTACTCCTTTGGTTAGTGATAAAGTACTTTTATAGCCAAGTTAGGCATGCTTAAACTCGTATTTTATGATGAACAAGTGGTGTAGGATAATAAAGAGGAAATATGCGCATTCTTGTGACTTGTACCGGTCAATCAAACGGAAAGCAAGGGGAGGATGCGTGATACAAGAAACTGGGTAGACATAAAAAAGAAATTTGACTACACTAAATATTGATATAAACGTAGAAAGGTGGGTACACATTTGACAAAAATAGAAATGAAACTTTCAATTTTTGAAAGTAACCCTCACCGTTTGATGTATCATTTAATTTGGAGTCAACCATGAGACGGCAAAAGAAGAGTTTTTATTTAATTTTTGCAAGTTATGAATGTGTATATGAGTATAAGTTAAGGTTTAAGGGGTATTCGGTATGGTGTGCATGCATTAACGCAAGCGTATACGTAAGCGTCTTGCATAACATGTAAATATAAAATGTGAAAGTTATAAATTATCTTCTTAAAAGTTATATAATACTTATTTGACACAAACTTTTATTTATTTGATGCGGTACGTATTGTACGTGGTTTTCAAAATCTGCGAGATGTTTTTTTGTTTGTAAGTCTAATAGATTTGTAAATGAGAGATAAGTAATAATAAATATAACTTATTATTTAAATATGTTACAAAAATTTACCGGCTACGCGGTAATTGTTATTATGTGACCGTAAAAGATTACAAAGTCAAAAAGTTAAATCGGACCTAAAAAGTCAAAGGTTAAAATAGTTATTTAGAATTCTGAAAATTGCTGGATGTTACAGTACCTACCCCTTAAAGAAATCTCGTCTCGAGATTTAATTTGTGTTAACCGATTATGTGACCAAGAAAAGATTTAAGATTTAATAACCAGTTCTAAACAAGACGATGATAACTTTATTCAGCAAAAATTCGATGTTTCGACTATTTTCAATATACCAAAAAATTTGGTTAGGTTTGACCAAGTTATTTGATCCATCAAAATGGGTATCTCAAATTAGATCATTACATGTCTTATGACTGATGTACACGCGTTTAAAGAAAAGTCTCTTAATATTGAAAACATCGAAGGAGAAGGTGTAGCCGCGTGAGTATGTTTGTATAAGGTTCTAAATGCCCGAGGACGGGGTCTCATTTCTGATATCTGTAATGTTCGATGCTTAATAACGGACAAGGCTAATAAATGTAAGTATCCAACTTACTTGGCAGTACTAGGATGTATCATGACTTAATTGTTCCTACTAGTGGCCCAAAATGAATAGTTCGACTATCTCTTTCGTCGATAGATGTTTATTTGGTTTAAGGGGGTTGCATTACCTATTGGATAAGGTTGCACAAGTTGGGACCGCTCCAGGACCCAACAACACTAACCATAACGACCATAACTATAACAAAAGGTGATGGGATGCGGAGAGTGAGGACGTCTCGAGAAACAATATCCCCAGAATAAGTTCAACAAATGGGAGGAGCTCGCGGAAGAGCTTATGCGACAGGCGGCGGAATATGGTACTCGGTCGTTAGTTCGAGGATAAATCAACTCCATTAGTTCCAGTATGTATAAATTGGTTAGCTCCAAAAACAGTTCATGATCGTAAAGATTTGTAATGGCAATAGTAATAACTTAAGAATGAGATAAGGTAGTTCCGAATGAGGCCTTAAGATTCTGCAGAGTGGTAAGACACGATCGTGTTTCTAGACCTTTTTGACGGGTTTCGGTGAGTATCGGGTTCGAGTTCGTACTCGTGTCATATTGATCCATTAAATCCACTCATTATAATTCCATTAATGTGCATAAAGAAGCGTCCCAATTTAAGTACAAAAGTGAGTGAAATAACTTATGGGTTCTGGTGATTTACAATTTCTTTATTTAAATGAAGAGGCGTCCCAATCCTTTTAAATAAAGAGATTATAAATCATCCTACTTAATAATTTCTGATGCAACACGCGTACACACAAAGTTTTCAAAGTAGTGGATAACATGACGATGCAGTTGTTCTAATGAACATGGGACGAGTGTTCAAAACTCGCCTTCGGAGGCAGAGAGTAAAACAATCAGGGGAGATCGACATAACGTTCAAAATAGTTGACGAGTACACGGTTAAAGTAATTAATACGAAGGTCTTATGAACGAGTTAACATAGCAATTATCGTATCAATCCTCCTATTACAAGTCCCGCCCATACAAGACTTGTGATACCTAGATTCACACATAATTCCATGTAAACAAAACTGTGACGGGTTCCGTGTAAACGATATTGTATAAAGCTATGAATAAAATGATACTCTTAGAGACCATTGTTTAATTTACAATGTCTGAGAACGAAGTGAGACCATTGTGCAACTCACAATGTCTAAGAAGTAAAATGAGACCATTGTATAACTCACAATGTCTGAGGTGTAAATGAGACCATTGTGCAACTCACAATGTCTTAAGAAATGTTCTGGTATTTATATAAATAACTCTTATATAAATAATTGTACGATATACGTAAAGGGATGTAAGCATATATATATTATACATATGTATGTCATGTAAGCACTTAATGTAACAAGTAATGTAAGCAAGTAAGCAAGTAGTGTGTATGCACTTTGAAAATGTTTGATGTGATGCAATGTTTGTAAAAACGGTTATAGTCTAGGGTAAAATATGCAACCTAGTTCTCTATAACCAGTGCTCTGATACCAATCTGTAACACCCCCAAAAATGTGTCGCAGCGGAAATATGTCCGGGAGTGTTACTTCATAATACAACAGCACAAGATACAAGAGAACGACCTCTAAATGTGTCGTTTGAAAAATAATCTCGTTGATTTTCTTGAAATTGATATAACATTTGTCCCATAATTGCATCACCACAAAAAGCTTGAAAACAATACAACGAGGTTTGATCATTTGTATGTAAAAGAAATCCATTGAATGAAATCTTGTTCATATTATAGACTCCAATGCACATCAGAAAAACCAACGCATCCTTAATTCACCCTAAGGAAAAACATGCTTAAAATGTCAACAAATGTTAGGTGAGATTCACTAATTTTTGTAAATGTAAATATTGAAATCAAAAGAGTATAGTGTCTACTGCTTCACCGCAGTATAATGAAAAATGTTCAACAAAGTAGTGTGGACCACAAGATTTCTAAAATGTATGACTACTATAACAAATACAGTATCACATAAAATGTATCTACTGTTGCGCTAAGCTCATGACACTGAAGCTAATTTATGTAGCATATAATATGCCAAATGTATTTCTGCCCTACCGGTGTCTGACCAAGACACCAAATGAAATTGACATGATATATACCCGTTGTCCGGTACACCGGCACAGTGAGCGCTACTCACCCGGATAGGGATAATTAGTCCCAATAGATCTATTTATAACATTCACGCTTACAATTCGTAATTAACAGTTCATGATGGTTTCGGGCATTGAGTGGTCTAATCGCTACTTAGGCAACACGTAAACATGAGATGATAACCAGAAATACTTGTGTCCAATGAAAAGATAACCATTGTATTCATAAACAGCTTTAAATACTTAAATCCATAAGTAGAAAGAGAGTATGATATAAATCAAGTAACCGAGTTTGTAAATGAGTATGAGTATGTAAACAAGTTGTAATGAGCATGTATTCTCCCTCGAGATTTGTAAAATAATTGTAAAACAAGTGAAAGAGGGGCTATAAACTCACCTCGATAGTAGATGAAATAAAGTGCGCAAATAGCCGAGCAATTGATCTACAAGAATTAGGATACAATTATTATTTGACGACATAATTAGTTAAAATACTTATTTATGTATTTATAAGAATTAGCAATTTAGGTTTATTTGTTATATGTTTATTTGTGTACTTAGATTTCGTAGTCATGATCTATAATATTAGTATAGAATGTTTACTTATTTATTTAAAGTTCTTCTCGTCTAAACTTGTGCGGTCACTTTCGAGCTTAAGGTCCTTTAGCTATTTCTTGGGTGTTATCAAATGTCACCATGCTGAGTCACCTATATAATAATTTTGAAAATACTCAAATCAATAAATATACCTCTTTAATACATACTAATGTACGCTCCTTATCGCATAGCCAAATATTACTTATTAGGCTAGTCTCATAATTGCTACAAACCCGAGATTAATTATTTCTAGTTAATAAATTAACATATAGTTAACAACACACTAATTTATCCACGTACTTGATGCACTTAACCAGCTCAAGGGTCGAAACCGCCAAGCTTTGAGACTTAAAGGGTTCTTATTGTCAATTTGCAAATCTTGAAGGACCATTTTTGTAAATCACGAAAGACAACTCATTTTTGATAAAGACATCGTACATATTCTTTATGTTTTCTATCCTTTCATGTTTGTTTTATCCAGCTCATAATTATTAAATTATATACTTGTCATCTTCATTTAGCAAATTCATTATGCAACACCATTTTCATATATTTTGTTCAGCAACTCAACGAAACAACATCAACTCAAGAGCAGTATCCCATAAGAAAAACTTAAGCTTCCTCTTATATCTAACCACACAAGAAGGGATATTTTACTTACCTAAGACGTGTATAATCTAATATGTTCGACTCCAGTCGTCGGACTTTATGACACCTGGCCTGAGGAGACGCAACTCGCTGGAAAAACGTGTATCATCGGTTAGACTCCTAGAACTCAACCGTTTAGATTTTTGTACGTTAGTAACATAAACCACGTCTCACAACAAAAAAAGCCTTAAAGAGCTAAAACGAAGAGTATGGCTGTGAGTTTTACCTCATCGGAAAATCGTACGATACACGTCGGGAAACGATTCTTACCGCAAAGCCAACCCGAACAAGTAGCTTGAAAAATCGACGTAAACCTACAGAGATGCATGGTCGTGATCACGAGCGAGAACTCCATTCGAACATGAACCATGTTAAGAAACTCGAGCTAAGCTTAACGTGGACTCGAGATTGTGCCGCATCTCCCTTTGGTTTCCTACGCTTAGCGAGATTTAGAGTGGTTAGTTAGTTTTGTTGCGAATGATTTGTGATTGAAACCAGGGATAGAAAACAAATTATGGACCGAGATGTCTATGAGAGTGATTCGGTAACTTATGAGATGAGTTAGGGGTTCTTTGATAGTTATATCTCAGATGGGGTTTGTGTTATTTGGCTAACAAGTTGGTTTGGGTTTCTTTGTTTTTGAGGGCTGTGTCGACAACCAGGGAAGAAAGAAAGAACATCATATTTGTTTTTGTGTCATCCAAAGTGAGTAAAGGAAGCATGGTTTTTATAGAGATAGTTATGGTAGGTTTGAATAGTCAAAGGGGTTTCACATGCTTGTGTAGGGATAAATAAGGTATGGAGTGTGTTGAAACTTGGTGTGACTTGTGTGTGTGCGTTGGTAGCAGGGAAACATGGGCAAGGTACGGCTTGTTTCCTTGGGCTCGGTTATGGCAGAAAGTGAAGGGAGAATGGAAGTAATTTTTATAATACTTGGAAGCTCTAAATATTCTCCTTGGTTAGTGATAAAGTCTTTTATGAGCCAAGTTAGGCATGCTTAAACTCCTCTTTTATGATGACAAGATGGTGTAGGATCAATAAAGGAAATATGCGCTTTCTTGTGACTTTGTGACCGGTCAATCAAAAGGAAAGAGAGGGGAGATGCGTGAACAAGAAACTGGGGGACATAAAAAGAAATGTGACTACACTATTTTGATATAAAGTAGAAGGTGGGTACACTATTTTGACATAAAGTAGAAATGAGGACTTTCAATTTTTGAAAAGTAAACTTTGATGTATCATTTAATTTGGAGTCAACCATGAGACGGCAAAAGAAGAGTTTTTATTTAAATTTTGCAAGTTATGAATGTGTATATGAGTATAAGTTAAGGTTTAAGGGGTATTGGGTATGTTGTGCATGCATTAACGCAAGCGTATACGTAAGCGTCTTGCGTAACATATAAATATAAAATGTGAAAGTTATAAATTATCTTCTTAAAAGTTATATAATACTTATTTGACACAAACTTTTATTTATTTGATGTCGGTACGTGTTGTACGCGGTTTTCAAAATCTGCGAGATGTCTTTTCGTTTGTAAGTCTAATAGATTTGTAAATGAGAGATAAGTAATAATAAATATAACTTATTATTTAAATATGTTTCAAAAATTTACCGGCTACGCGGTAATTGTTATTATGTGACCGTAAAAGGTTAAAAAGTCAAAAAGTTAAATCGGACCTGAAAAGTCAAAGGTTAAAATAGTCATTTAGAATTCCGAAAATTGTCGGATGTTACATAAATAGCTCTTGGGAATCATGAGGTAGTTAATATACTTATAAATGAACGTAGGTGATTTTTGGTATGAATTATAGAGGTCAGTAAGTAGAGGTTTTGAGTACGTTAAGTCACGTTAAAATTCTACAGTTTTGAACAAATTGTGACTAACTAGTGAAACTTGTTAATGAAGTGGTTTAAGTTGGGTATGGTGTCGGGGTGACCCATGGGGTTAATAAAACACCTTAGACATCCATCATATGATTGTTACATGTGCAAAAGCTATTGCTAGTAGCGTGTAACACATTTTAATTTTGGATGTATAGATTAGGCGAGTTGGTTTTATAGAAGTCTTATTGTTGGAATCTTTTAGAAAGCTAAGCAAAGGTGAGTTTCATATCTCATGTTATTTTAGGGTGAGAATGATGCTTGTTGTCGTATTAAAATGTTTTTAAGCTTGCTGTGGTTATGTGTATTGGATCGTGGGCACGTTCCGTCCTGTTGTGTTGCGATATGATATGTTTGGTATTGTGGATCCCAATATGCAAAACCAGGTGTGACGGTGGTAAGACTGCGTGAGATAATATGAGGCCATGTAGTGCACATATGTAGTTGATATGATTGTGGATCGTGGGCAAGTTCCGTCCCGTTGTTGTTAATTGTTGTCATGAATTGTTTTGGTAATTGCAGCAGCTAATTAAAAGTTTATTTTGGATATTGTTGTATGTCGTAAACCTTTGATTCTCGCTCAACTTTATGTTGACATTTTAAGCATCATTTTCATGTGAGCTTAATGGTGCTAAGATAGAGCGAGGTGGCTAGAAGAGACCGTAGGATGCTTGGAGTTTATTTATGCTTTCTGTTTGAATAAATGCATTTGCATGAATTGTTTGGATTATGTTTTTGCATGTCATTTATTAACGAGACCTCTTTCTCATTAATAAAGACACCATTAGGTTTTGGGTATTGTTATGACACTTTTTGTCTTTGCTTTACTTTAGTTTTCATTTTAGTATTCTCTATATAGACACCATGTGTTGTGATAATATCCATTCTTGTTTACGCCTCGCGTTTTCGCCTTGGCGGGGTGTGACACATATTACAAAAATCCACCAAAAATATAAGTGTGCCGGTAGTATTATAGACTTTAGAACTTGGCATGTACATCATTTCAAGACCTAATTTATTAGCAGGAATAGATGGTTCGAGAAGGCAACATTTAGTAATTCACCCAAATAGCCCATATGCGTGTGTTTATCGACTTGTTACATTGACTTGTCGACCTCCCATGATAAAACCCTTTATTGCACTCATTATTAGTGCACGATACCCCTAGATCACCCTGTTGAAGCTATTTTGTGTTTTAACCTATATTATATATGTTTCGTTACACCATTCCGCTTTAGCCAACCTTGTAGTCTATATTTTTTTTTGTTAGAATTTTTGGCTACTTAAGTCCATGGTTCCGTGAAATGGGTTTGAAGATTTTGGCACTTTCGTTGAAGACATATCATTATGATCCTTGAAGACCCCCCAGTATTATCACTTTCAATATTATTCATCTCAAGTGGAGGGTGTATTATGTATTTATGACAGGAGTATTGTGAAAAAAAATATGTATGAATAAACTCCTTGTGTATTGTAAATGTTGGTTACGTGCTATAAAACTAACAAGTAATGAAGATGGTGCAACTATAAGCCATCTGTTGATTTTGAAGATTGGGCTAATATGTTCCGCAGGATCTCATTGTTACATCCGAAGTTAGCCCATTATTGAAGATATGATCTGGTTTTCGCGCTTGGACACTTGGACTATGGATGGACAGTAGCCAATTATGACTACCTTAGATTATATTTGACTATTTGTTTTGTGTTTTTATTTAACACTAATTAAATGTGCACCCATGCCTAATCCATAACCTTTGGTTTTACTCAAATGGGGGAATTGAATGCAATCATGTATGTCTAACTTTCTTGCAGGTGGATATGGTGTTTTGTGGGATATTATTTTCTTGTGATTGCAGGTAGTCAATACTGCTGCTAGTTGTACATCCTTCCTGCTAGATGCTTTGTTTCTGCTGGTAGCTATGGATTATGCTGATGGTTCCGTGTTCATGTTGGTAGGCATACTTCTGCTGGTGGATTCATTTCTGCTGATAGGGTGTGTGTTCTTGCTGTTTGCATGGTTTCTGCTATTGGTTGACTCTTTCTGCTGGCTGAATACATTCATGCTGCTGGAGTTGTTTATGCTGCTTCTGCTGCTGATCCACGGGTTAAGGTTGAAACCGTTTTTGAGTCTGCCTCTTCTCCTCCTCGGTCTCGTCGTAAACATCTTGGGGTGAGAAGTTATGACTTCCTATGGGATAAACCTGTTGAGGACTTTTTCAGTTCTGAGAGTGAGAGTGATGATGACATGGAGAATTATATTC